>JAMKCH010008718.1:0-30599 GCA_023653785.1 Ophioderma brevispina
AAAAATTCAAAGTTGAGGGGACATTTGGCACTTTTAAATGAGCAATTTTCATTACTTTACTATTGTTTTGTCATGCAGCTATGATAAACTTAACATGTATCATCAACCAATTTTGAAAAGTGGAGGGGGGGCAGGCCCTCCCACTTTCAAAGTGGAGGGGCCTCCCCACCAGTTCTGCCGTTGCTGTCTGTAAGTACAAAAGAAAAATGTTTGGCTGCCCAACACCATTCTTCTAGAGAAAGGGTGATCAGTAGTAATAGTATTATATATTATCAAACACATTACCTAGTGTAATAAATAAGGTAAACAGAGGTACCGTGGCCTTTTAGGTGTGATTTATGCTTAAATTGCTTAAGAAGTATCCAAAAATAATGTTTTTAAATAGGGGTCAGTACAGAGTGGTCCAAAAAAAGTTTACACTTTTTCGTCTTCAAATTTCTCAAATGTGGGTAGACATATCAAAATAATTTGAAGGAATTTATTAACTAAAATATCTTGTTGAAACCTGGTGAAGACAGCGTTGAAAACAAAGCTGAAATGACCAAATGGCCGCCATCTAGAGAAAAAAGGTCAAAAACCACTTTGCACACGTGTACGTCTATGTCACTCGTTTGGTGGTCACGAATTATATCCAAGATTGATACACACATTGAACAAAGCACCCCGTCATGGGACTTGGTATTTAAAAATAAACAGCTGCAATATTTTTTCTTTATGAGCTTGTCCCCGACCATGCAAACATTGAAAATGTACAAGTAGAGTCTTGATTAGTGTTGACATGCAAGTCTCTTTCAATTTAAAATTCCCCCAATTTAAATCAACTTAATTATATAAATGGACATTTCAAGTTCAGTTCCACGGTAGAGATATTCTCTCATTCATTTCACAAAGGTAAATACTTCACACAAACTCGTAGGTTGTTCAGTAGTTTGTTACATGAGTAGGCCTACAGTTCACGCAATGGTATTGATTACTGTTAACCATCATGAATGCCCCATAGACCTACGTGTGTGCAAAGTGTTTTTTGACCATATTTCTCTACACAGCCTCCATTTTGTTACGGTATTTGAGCTTTGTTTTTAATGCCGTTTTCACCAGGTTCTAACAAGATATGGTAGTTAATAAATATCTTTGAAAAACTGTGATATGTCCACACACTTTTGAGAAATTTGCAGACATAAATGTGTAAACCTTTTTTGGGGCCACTCTGTAGCTTGTATAGTTAAAACTTTTCAACCACTTCTTAAAATTTGGGTTGGTTAGTCAAAAGCAACCATTTTTCTTTTGATTACAGTGTGATAGGGTAGGGGACCAGTCAATTTTGCAAATATTTTGCAAACAATTTTGACACAAGTATTTTTATGCTACGTTTGACATAATTTTGTAGTCATTGATGTTAATTGAATGATGTAATAGTCCATGAAAATTACTGGTTTTACCTGTCTTTCTACAGACATGTATTTGTTCTATTTTTCTATGGGGAATAAAGGATATCTATAGTTTTGCAAATGCTGTTGTTATGTTGTTTTTTTGAGTGAAATGTTTCAAAATGTTAGTCTAGGCATACCTTGAAAAGCTGGGTCCTGATTACTGTTTTTGCCAAGTCCTTAGTTTGCACTACTGATATGATATCTTGTAACTATACTTGTACCAAGTCCTTAGTCTGCACTGCTGATATGATCATCTTGTAACTATACTTGTACCAAGTCCTTAGTCTGCACTGCTGATATGATCATCTTGTAACTATACTTGTACCAAGTCCTTAGTCTGCACTGCTGATATGATCATCTTGTAACTATACTTGTACCAAGTCCTTAGTCTGCACTGCTGATATGATCATCTTGTAACTTCATTTCATCTTCTCTGCACTAAGTAAGCAGAAATTTTTTGGCTCATGTTGATTCGCAAGTAAAAGTATTCCATCTTTATGCTCGGCATTCTCTATCAAATTCTACAGCCGTAAGTGTAGGTTTCAGCACGGTACATTCAGTAAGAGAACCGTAATTTGGGCTTGAATTTTATGTTTCACATCTTACCCATGTAAATCTCATGTGCGTGTTATTAGAACAATGTCACTGTTTGTTTTCAGGTTTTTGTTTATAAGCAAATTAGAGACTGGGTTGGCCATGCACCGTAAAGATAAACTGCAAACTATTATGGTATATATATTTTAATTTGTTTTTTAGAAGGGTAAGTACTAATCAAGTTACTTAGAAAGTAACTTGATTTTTCGTCTTTATTTAATTCTGTGCTCGCCAGTTTCTCCGAGCTTCTATATAATTTTATCATACAGGTTATTCTTTCTCCCTACTTTCTCTCGGGTTTGTATCATTACTTGACCCTTGCGTACATTGAGATTCGCTTCGTCATAGAATCTGCTAGAATCATTCATCATAGGTTCCAACCCTTCTAAAAAAAAAATATTTAATATAATTACTGCCACGTGAAACGCTGAAATAAAGCTGAAAATATATTAGTGGCTCGTTTCTACCTGGTATAACGTAACAAATTCCCTCTTTGGCCCAGTGGAATTTCTCACGCCTAGATAGCGGGAGGTCCGGTTCGAGACCGTGTATTTTTTCGTCTTTATTTAATTCTGTGCTCGCCAGTTTTCTCCGAGCTTCTATATAATATTTTATTTGAGAAGTTTTTAACATGTTTCTGTCTTTGCCCCATGTTAATCTCTCAAGTCATAAACTATGTGACATCCATTTACAAGGTTTGTTTATAAGCCGATTAACGACTGGTCTCGTATCTTTCTCCGGATTTGACTTTGCGCCTTGAATTACTGCACATTACTGAATTGCTCATTCCTAGTTTGTCTTTCAAGTACGTCATATGCCACACTATTTATAATTCGGGTCCTCATCTTTTGTCATCTGTAAGAGGGCACATAGGAATTGCTTTTGCAGTGTTTATGTGTGTGTATCTGTCTGTGTGTGTTGTATATCTGGGGTCTGTGGTCAAAATGTTAACCCACTGTTTCCATACCAAGCACAAATTTTGTGGGCAGCCAGCGATAGCGGCAGGGAACCATTAGCAATCCGTTGTGTGAGTTGGTGTAGTGTGGATGTGTGTGTGGATGTGGTGTGTAGGTGGTGTGTCACAAATGTTTTTTTTACATGACTCAATTGAAAAGTTAACTTCAATTGGGAACAAAACTTTTGTCATAGGTGCACATTGCGATCCCTCATATGTTGAGAGATAAAGGTCATGTGCCAGGGTCAAGGTCATGGGGCGGCCCACAAGCTTATATTCTTTGAATATAGCGATCGCGAAAGCCGAGAACGCGAAATTCTAGTTTAATATCTTTTTTAATGAACCTGTGATTGTTTGTCACTTGGCTTAACAAACATTTCCCCTAATTCATATATTCAAGAATAAATTTACTTTTGACAAGCACGATACACGACTTCAAGTGACATATTTTTTTTGAGGATATAATTTCTTTTCAAATTGCACTGAAAATTTTTTTTTTGGTTGTGCACCACCTACCAGAACTTTTCAAAGATTTATTGGACAAACAAGCACGAAAGAAAAACCTCAAACCTTTTTTGAATTTGCGTGCTATTCTAATCGTCCCTATATAGGAAACCATGATTGAATTTCTGTCGTGCACAACAGAAATTACTAATCATCATCTTATTACCTAAAGACGGCGCGTATTCGGTTTAAAGTGTGATCCAATACATATGTAAGCCCTTCCAAATATGCAAAAACCTGGGTTCTAAAAATGAGGGCGCTTCTCTCTGGAAATGTCCCCGTGTCTCTTTAAAAGAGACAATCAGTGACCCACAGATTAGTCTTCCTCCAGTTCTACAGATGACCACCAAAACCTATGGTGAAAATGTCATTGATTCCAATACACCATTTTCATTTTATGAGTATTTGTGTGTACTTTCGTTTTCCAAAGGCTCCTGTGTTAACATGTTATTGTAATTGTTTGGGATCCTGATGTTTATTACAAAAGTCGCTCTACAGGGCAAGTCAGAAAAAAAGTACAACCAAATGGGGGATTTTTTATGAAGAAACCTTAATGGAATTTACCAAATTACCGTAATTCCTGTATTAGATAGTCTGTTTAATCAGCTTTCACAATAATTTTGAATTTTTAACAGTCACAAGCCATTCAAAGGCTACAGTTATTTTTGTAAAGGTATCCATTTTCTACCTGGAACAATTGCACACTGACTGTGCACATGATACTCGTTACTACGCAGCGTGAGGGCTTCAAAATAAATTAACAGGATGATTTCTTCACGCCGTATTCAAATGCTACGCAGGACATGTGTTGATGATTATGTGAATACGTAAGAGTAAATGAAATTACGGGATATGTTTAAAATGGAACATTTAATTACTTTATCTGTTATCCAGCCCGATATACATATTTTGGCAGGTTTACTACGTGAAAATCAAGCAAGTTGAAAAGAATGCTGCAAGTTGTTGCTTCAAGTCCAAACATTGATTTCATTAAATTTATTTTGATATCTGGTTTCTTTTTACAGTCTTACCCAACGAATGTAACCAGGCATTTTCATTTGGGGAGGGGCGGGGGGACAGGCGATGGGAAGTCATTTATTTAACTTTTGGGGCATCACTAAAAACACACTTTTGCCAAAGGTGAACAAGGGTAAAATGTCCACGACTATAATTTGTTACTTTTACTGAATCGCTATTTGGGGCCAGGAGGGGGCAAGATTTTGAGTGCAAGATCCTGCCCTTATCTCTCCCACACCCCCCCCCCCCCCTCACGCCCTCACCCACAGACTGGTTATATCACTGGTGTTCCCTGACATTTATTCCAAATGTGTAACTAATGGAGGATTAGATATGTTTTCCCGTGCTCCAAAAATACCAAAGCTGAACGTAAAACCACTTTGGGTTACTCTAGCATGAAACTTCTTCGGTCTTTCACATTGGGTACTTTCACTTTGCAACTGTAACTTTTGAACGCGTTAATCAATTTTAAAGCCGTAATTTTTATATGAGAGCTAATAAAACAGGGAATGTACTATAAGAAGAAAAATATATGACTAGCACAGAGGATTTTCCATGAAAAATCCCTCAATTTGCGTTTGTACTTTTTGTGACTCGCCCTGTATAGTAGGGTTACAAATGAGAATCCCATTCTAGAAGTTTGGGGAAGGAGGTTTGAAGGTTTTCTATAGTTTGAGAGTGCGCATAGATTTTGGGTTCCAATTGTGTTTCAATGTGCACCAATGTATTTGTCGCATTATAAGGATTAAAAAAGGTATAGTTTGTCTAGGTTTCGACATTTAGTTACACGGCAACAGCCCTGATAAGTTTCAAGGTCATCCTGGGGCAAAAAAATCCAATGCTCAGATTTGTTGAAACTGGTGTCAAATTAGTTTCTCGGTCATACTGAAGCAGTAAATGCATTTTAATTTTTTTGGGTGACAGCTCTATATGCAATCTTTGGTGACCCCTATAACTATTATACCCTTGTACATTTTGCCCCTTAATTACGAAACCAAATGCCAAACCATTGTAACATAAAGCAAGACGAACAATTTGACACCAGTGTCACAAAATCGGAGCACTGGGGAGTGTTTACCCCCAGGAGGACCTTGAACCTTAATAGGGCTGTGACCTGTTTAATAAAGTGGTTCCAGAAACCTAGACAAACTATACCTTTTTAACCCTTATAATGAGAAAACATTGTGCACATCAGTGCGTAACCAGAGGTGGGGACGGAAGTGGGAAGATGCCCCCCCTCCCCCCGGGGGGGAATCTTGCCCCCCCCCTTGCCCCCTGAAAAAATTAGTGATTTACATAGGCCACTTATTATATGATTACTAAAAAATTGTAATTATAGCTCCCCCTGAAAATATACCGTTGGCCCCCCCCCCATGAAAAACGATGGTTACGCCACTGGTGCACATTGATGGGAAACACATTTCCACTGATTAAAATTTACCTCTGTACTTTTAACCCCCCGTGTTTTGACAAAGTTCACCACATTTTCCAGAGGTGGACCCAAAATCCTGATTCAGAACCTTTCAAACTATAGAAAAATATCTTCAAACCTTCTTCCCCAAAACTTTAGAATGGGTTCTAATTACAACCCCTAATACGAGTTCTATAACCAACACCATCCAAAATTGATGCAATCCCGGTGTCATATATTACATTACAGCGTCCGTGTGACGGAGGGTCCTACCACCCATATGTCTATTGTGTTCTCCATGAGTGCTGTATGCATCATTGGTTTCAGCACTGTACCCCAAAATGGCATCGCCTTCAGAGTACGGTTTATTCGTAATTGCTGGTAGCTAGGAACACTTCTCAAGGCGCGACAACCGCAAGTTCCAAGTCGTAACTGGTAGAAATGACTTTATTGCATTCACCAGGAAAAAACTATTTATGTAGATACTACCGTTGATTTTTGTAAGGTGAAGGTTTTTAGAGAACATGTAAATAAAAAAAAGTCTCCCAAAAATTTTGTAGAGGTTCCTTTTCATTTGTACCCATTCACTGATAATTTTGGCAATCATCGAAGGAACCAAGAACATTAAAAAAATGTGGATTTGCGGAGTTCCTTCTCTTGTATGTGTTTGTTTACGTCTATTTGAACTGCTCATCTAGAAGTATTGTTACAGAAGTAGTTTTAGTAATTAGTCTAGCGATTCTATGGGTTGATTGCCCCCCATACAACTAAAGTTAACATTTGTTTTTAGGAATTTTTACGACATCTCCTTAAAAAATGATGTTAGCAAAAAATCAAATATTGTTCCCAGGGGTCACGTTTGCAGCCATCTTGAATCCTAAACAGACAGTCATCTAACGTGGTTTGATTTAGTTGAAAAGTATCTCAAATGATTCATCTCGTCCATCTAAAGGTCAATTGAAACTGTCGACTGGCCATTGTAAAGGGAACAAATTTTAAAAATGCTTCAATTCTTGACAAAATTGGGGTCAAATTGTTATGAGCAGGAGCAATCTGGAAATATTAAGTTGCCACGATTTAGGGTTCTGCGTATTATTTAGGAAAGAGACGAGTGTTACCAATTCCGATACCAAAACAATGCAAAAAATGACAAAGGGTAACTCTACACGAATTTACCCCCTAACTAACATCCTAGATATTGCAAACTAGATTTTCGGATTGCATCATGCTATTTACCAACAGCTGACATCAATTTTGTCAAGATAGTGCATTTTGAAAGTTTGGCCCCCTGTACAATGACCAATCATAAAGTCAATGACTTTATCGCATTTTTCACCCTTATCTCTGTACCACATTCTCTATACGAAACCTCTAGAAATATTGCCAAAGTATATATTTTCTGATTCAACGAATCGAACCAATTTAGACTAATCTTATACACGGTTCCCACAAAAAAAAAACATAAGTCCCCCTAAAATTCAAGGAACCTTTCGTTGTAACTTCACTTAGAACTGAATGATTGGAATTTAAAAAAGTTTTGGAAGAGAGGAAGACATTTGGCTCTGCCAAAAAGTCGTTGCTTTCAACATCACATTTGGCATCAAAAAAACACACTCCCCTTTTTTCAAAAACTGTCAGAAAAAGGGCACCTTGCCCCGTATTCAAAGGTCTAAAAGTCAAGCAATTGTAAATTTACAACAACGAATCATTCCCTTTATATTACATTGCGGGCTGTAGTAAATGAGCTTAAACATTGACCATAGGCAAACAAATATCTCGAAAATGGGTTTTTAAAATGAACCAGGTTCATCCACAAATGCACTTCTTAAATGTGTTAAATGGACCCCTTCGGACAAAGCAGCAATTGGTAAATATGAATCAGTTTCAACTATGGCAAAACTATTAAACTCTTTTGGGGTGGCAGTGTCTTTAAGACTATAAAGTTTGTGATTCTGTTACGCCTTTATCACTGACCTCTACACATGGATCATTCTAGTCTCAAATGGATAGCGGGTCCGAGTCGCCGATTGAAACATCTGGAAGTTGGTGTTTGCCCTATACAATATGGCGGGAAAACACGTGCATACATCTGTTTCAAACAAAGACATCTTGTGTGGAATGTGGCAACATGCCAGCAAGTGTAGGCCACATTGTGTTCGCCATATTGTATAGGTCAAAAAACACCTTCTGTTGTTTGCAACTCGGCGGACCAATTCAACTGTGAAGCCCACTATCCAGGTGTAGAGGTCAGTCCGCTTTAGTCCAGTAACTATGTTAATTAGGGTGAAGAGCTGTTCTTAAGAAATAATGCATATTAATTAGCTTATGCGGGATGATTATTAAAGTCCCCCCTTCAGATAGGCGATTTTAAACAAGGTTCTATATAGATGAGAGGCAAAACGTTACGTATCTTTAGAAAATTCATTACAGTCTCGCATGTTTTGCGACCACAAAGAAAACACAACCAGAAAAACTAGAGTACCAAAATAGAAAGCAATGGCTGCCTACACTTCTTCCAATACGGTGGGTGCCGCCTTTTGATATACACTAATCGGTAGTGATTGATACAAAAACTTCATGTATGGGTAGAGGTGGCCAGGGTACATAATAGCGCGTCACCCGGATCATTGTGCTCAGATACTATTTTTTTCTCATAATGCAATGCGCGCCTTGGTGGAAAAATGTATTCATTGAGGCGGTGTATTTAAATAAGGCCGGACTGATGCTGTATAGTCATTAGTTTGTGTGGCCAGGGTAGGACAAAATTTAACCACCCAATAGCACCCAACATCCAACAACTGAATTTTGGCGGATTGTTGTATCGAATTGACATTAATGGTGTGATACAAGCACCCAAACGATAAATTATTCCGGCAATATTCAAAATGTCAGCGCCCACGCACGGACGACTGGTTTGAATGGGTTTCACCCCGTTGATTTTAAAGGTCTTCACAAGGCTTAAGAAACGTTCCCACAATGTATTAAATTTTCGTACACATACACAAAACCTTCACCTTTAAGGCCAAATAAACATTATTTGTTTATGATAAGTTTCTTTGATAAGCCCTGCAGATTTAGAACGCGAACCTGTTTTCCAACTTGACCTTCAGTTTGTAGTTCGTTGTCGCATAATATCTATTATTTACAAACACTACTATGTAGTTCTTGATTGACCCGTTTTGCCCAGGGGATCCTTTTTTTCAATATGAGTGGACGAGTAGGGGATTTGAGTCAACAACAACAGGATAAACTGAACAAGGTAATGTGTTGTCATAGAATAATATAGCACAACATTTTATGTTTGTGTAAATTTTGATTACATTAATTAATCAAATCATCTTGAGTGACATACTATGAGTGGCAACGTTTCGTGTCTTAACCACGACGCATTTTGTAGCCTATATGGTTTGGCGTCTTTTCAACATTGACCTGTGACAAGCCGGTTACATAACAAGTCGAGGATGATTGTAGTCTTTTCGGAATCTTGTTGATCACCGACGTGTAGGACCCGCCAAATTATGACGATCATCCCTAATTCTATTACCTCTGCTGCCCATTATTGAAAATACAGCATTCTGATTGGTCAGTTTACCTCCCATTATTCTGCAATAATGGGTCGCGAATGCATTTTATTATTAGATCACGCTGTTTTCGGTATAATAGAATAGAAATAAAGGGTTTGCAATATCATTTATGGGCTCATAATGTATCCTCGGCCGGAAAAACGTTTAAATAATTGGCTCCGCTGCGCCTCGCCCATTATTTGTTTTTCCGACCTCGGACACATTATTCGCCCATAAATGATACTGCATCACCCTTTATTTCTTAAATAAAGGAGGGGATTCGTCATAACTTGGCGGGGGCCAGCCAGTACACGTCGGTGATCAACAAGATTCCGAAAAGACTACAGACGTCCTCGACCTATTATGTAGCCTTGTCCAAGGCAGTCTACTAAGAACCGACAAACTTGCTAAATTTTTCACAATGTATTGTATTATTGACATTTATTCTCAATTATTTTGAACATTGTGTTAGCATTGAAGGGGATACCCTGTCTAGAGAAAGATTCAATAAAAAATAAATTGGTATAGATGAGTTGACATGTGACGTAAACGACAGGCACGAACAAAGCACTGCCCAGCAGTATGCGTGAGCACCTGCAGGGCGTGTGCTTTTATATTTCGCGCTCAATCAGGCGTGATAAGGCTATTGAACGCTGTAACTGTATGGGCATACTCTTCGCACCTCTAACATGTCAGTAGACAGGGTTGGTAACTTGTGTTTGTAAACATTGATGTCACCTCATCTATACTCCTTGGTAGTCTGTTGTGCACACCGGATCTAGGAGCCTACTAGTCTAGGTACAAAAACACAAACACATATTGTGGTCAGGTGCAGTGGCTGTGTTACTCAGGGCGACAGCCTTGTTCAAATTGCTTTGTGGTTTTAATCTTCCCTGTATAAAACTGCTATAATTTTTTTGCAAATGCAGTATAAGCTTGCAGATTGAACAAGGCGCTCTGCCTGAGTGGAATTTATTGAACTTGCTAGTGGAATGCTGCAAGCATGGAACATAGGCCAGGTGGAATTGGAGACAACAAATTAGGTGCTTGATAAAATAAATTCCTGCCATGGTATTTTGCTATTTCTGTAGTTTGGGGAGGGGGAATATGCTCCACTCGTCGCATGATTTCTACCTCAAGTGATCTGTGACATCATTTGTATCAGACGTGTGAACCAGTGAATAAAGTTGGTAGAGCGCCTTGAACAAAGCTACCTATTATGTTACCAGCTTGTCACAGGTTAATGCTGAAAAGCCGCCAAACCATCATGATGATTCTGCTGTCTACCAACACCTAGACGCCCTAAAACACACCTTTGATAACAAGGACATTGTTATTTTGGACTGGGGGCATTGGTGCTACGAGAGAGGGGTCATGGAAGCCATCTATGCGAACTATGAAAACCATCCATTAATAAGGAAGGGGACTTCGTCATAACTTGACCGGGACCTACACTATGATGTATCAAATGACCCTCATGTCAAGCACTATTTTTGCTCCTAGTCTTAATAGCTCTTAATGCGTGACACTTGTCCACTGAAATCAATTACTCTTTTCTGCCACCGAGAATGACTTTGTCTGGAATTTCTTAGCAAATCTTGTTGAATTTCTGGCAAAATCAGAGACATAGAACATCACTTTTCTGTGCTTTGGCAAAAATAAAAAAACATCCCATTGACTTTATGTGCAAAACTTAAAACCCACGATGGTCCCTTTGGACGACATTTAGTCCAGGAACTTTAGGTCTATGTAGCCAGAAGGCGGAAATAAATAAGTAGTAGCTGATTTTTTCATGATAGTTTCCTAATGTTGTTAGGAACAATATATCAAAGTCCCCAAGAGTCCCCCTTGTGCTAATTGAGGAATAAAGAAGTAAAGTTTATCATATACAGGGGTCAAACAAAATAAAATTGATTCAATGTGAGCTAAATATGGACATATGTATTCTTTTCTAGGCACACTGAATACGAAATGTATCGATTTTGTCTATCTTTAGAACTTTAGTTTTGTAGGCATACAAGGCCAACAATTGTTCAAGTCATCGTGGGGTTAAATTTTTCAAAAACAGTACCATTTTAACTGAACTAATTCAAATTCCTCGTACTGTTGTATAGTCATATAATTTGCAATATGTCATTCACACTATCTACATGGTCTCAAAAGATTGACCCTTATAGGGCCATGGCTTGTGACCTCGTCATAGAGGACCCCCTGTACAATCTTCATAATGAGCCCTATAACTATGCAGAAAATTACTTACTTCAAGTAATTTAAAAAGATATCCTTCATCTTTTCAGTTTATACTCAATTAGACGAACAATTTAATACACTTTTTGAAATGATCGGAGCATTCTGAGCCCTTTTAACCCCCCAGTATGACCATAGCAACAGTTTTTCCATATAGTTCATAATCCCCAAATCGCGCGGAATAGGGCAAAACTCGATGCTTTTTTCAATCCGTATTACATTCCACAAACGTTGTAACATTGGTTACAAAATTTGTTAGGCAATTGTTACAATTTTAAAAAAATTTGGACCCCTGTACAAACTTTACCCTCCTTATTTCTCAATAGCACAAGGGGATTCTTTGGGGACTTTGATATGTTGCTCCCTTACAACAAACCATCAGCAAACTATCCTGAAAAAAAAAAACTCAGCTTATAGTTTTTTTCCGGTTGTTTTTGTATATATCTTGAACTAATTGTTAATGCATTTAAATTGGTGTGCATAGGTTATTTATTATCTTGATAAGTGACACAGGGTGGTGGGACCTTACCTTAAGAACTTTGGTTGGGGCAAAAATAGTTCTTGACTTGGGTGTTTGATGTCAGGCTAGTCTACACATACAACTCTCGGTGGTACAGTGGCGGGCGGCGGCGCCAGGTGGGTGTCAAAGGGGGGCATTTTCCCCCTAAATTTTTTTCTTGCGCCCCCCACCCCAGGTTTGTCCCCCCCCCCCCCCGGCCGAAAGAACAATGAGGATTTTTGGTAAAAATCACAAAAAATTTTGGGAAATTCAGTGATTTTTAGGCCAAAATGTTAAAATATCCAAATTTTTGGTATTTTGTGCCCCCCACCCCTCCCCCCCTCACACGAATTTCACTTTTTGCCCCCGCCCCAAAAAAACTTCACTTTTTGCCCCCCCCCCCCCCCCCCCCCCCCCCTACCCCCCTCACCGCCCCCCCGTTTTTCTTCCCCACTAACAAAAAGAGGTCTGGTGCCGCCACTGTCGGGATCCAAGCTTCCAAAAGATTATAAAACTTCCTCGACCTGTGATGTCACCAGCTTGTCTCAGGTCAATCCTGAAAAGGCCGCCAAAACACTCATAATGCTTGACAATGCGTTCTTGAATTTCTTTGATGAGTCTCATATGAGTTGATTATTTTTACGCATAGAGCACAACATAAGTTAACGGGGGTCGATCAAAGATTTTAACAAACCCTATACGGGACTGGATCGAATATTGTTGATGTTGGGTGTTTTGGGAATGTTTCTAATTTTTCCTTGGACATGTTTGGATAAATCCGATTGTCTTCCGTTATGGGATAGAGTATGATAGGGTTTTGTAATCAAGCGTTTTATTTTATCAAAGTTTTTATCGCTTTTTTTTCAGAGCTAAAATCTGGTAATTGTGAATAAAACGATCATGATTTACCGATTCGACTTAAAATTAAGCAGGCCGATCATCTTTACACAAGTACATTATGGCATTCGTTTATTATTTGAAATGTTTTATTGTGTTTAGAGTTTTGGTCAAATATTAACAAATTGCATTTGGGGCCGAATTTGAACTCTACAATCGCCAATAAAAACAATCAATCTGTGTTCGGCTGAATTTTGAAACTTCTTCTTTGAAAACTTCTTTTTTGACCTGGACTATGCACTTATCTTAAAACAAATATTTCATAGAAAAAAAAAATATCTTAAAATTTACTATAATTACAACAAAACAAAAATATTGAAAGGAGGCCTCTAATTTCTTTTTCTTTCAGTTTAAGGAGAATCCTGAGGGTTTTGAAACCAGAATATGACGACTACTGTCTTCTCAGGTTCTGAAATAGGAAATTTTATATACAGATTATATGTTATGTAGCTTCTAGAGGAGATCACGACTCTAAATAAACTGGTTTGGCAGCCACGTCAGCGCAGAGACAGTGTTGCGGTCCTAAAATCCTGGCCCTTTGTTTAATGAGGAGTCAAATTTTGATAAGTTGTGTCTTTAAAATGAAACTTGACAATTAAATCATAATGTTTGGACTAGTAACAAACCATTTGGGTGGTAAAGATTTGGTCTGTGCCATTTATTATAATGTCTAAGGGTGTAGGGAATTGTACAATTCTAATTTCTAGTAAATTTTCAAATGGTGTGGGGCGTGTTGAACCATACAAATCTTCGATGCTCTAGCTCACACACTCCCACACCCTGGGTACAATATTGCTTGTGGTTGTCTTTACATAATAGTCATTAAGATTTCTGGGCATTTATGACTATGACTTGAATACTTTTTGTAAAATATTCCATTTAAACTGTGGTTGTTGATTATGTATTGTGTTGTACATAATATGCCAAGATTAAGTTCTGTAGAAGCTTGTAGATATCGAACACTTTTTAATAGCTTAAACGGTCTGACATGGTCTGGACTCCTGAATCTCGTTTTTGAATGATTATAACAACAGCCTTTTTAAAGTAAGAAAAGTGGTTGTGCCCCAACTGATATGACCAGATTAATTTTAATGGTGAAATTTAAAAAAAGAAAAAACCTAAAAAATTAAAAAAAAAAAAAAAAAAAAAAAAAAAAAAAAAAAAAAAAAAAAAAAAAAAAAAAATTTCAGACATAATGAAATGCACCCTTAATAATCACTTCACAAATTTATAAAACCATTTGGGGTGTTACATTTTGTTAAAGTAAAGTAACGATTATTTTCCTTGTAACTGCACTTCTCAACCAAGGAATCTGACATAACTACTATCACAATGTTTATCAAACTAATACCGGTCTAGCGCTTTTTTCTTTTCATCATTATTCATTGTTCGTTTTGTTTCCTCTACCCATTATAATTCGAACGCGGTCCGATACCTTTATTTTAACATGAATATTTCTTCAGACCCGTTATTTTTTTCCGAAAGCGGTCTGATGAATATTCAGAGTTAACACAATTAAGAACAATTTGAACAAAAGCACATGACTAATTCTTTGTTGTAAATCTTTTATATAAAATTAAAAAAAAAAAATAGACAATCAGATATACTCAATTAAAGCTATTACTTATCTGTCGATTACGAGAACAGCCAAAGTAGTAATTGCACGTCCTTCAAATTTCTTTTTCTTTCTTCCTATTGTAAAGTGACAATGGAACAATTTTGCTATTTATTGTTTATCATAAAAACAACGAACGAAAGAATTGGTGACTCAATAACAAAGCTTGTTGTGATTGTCGGATTACTATCTCTGTTTTCTGTTTCTTCTTGCTCTTCTTGCTATCATATCGACTACGAATCAGCCAAGATAGTAACTCAACAGTTTATGCAAAATTTTCTATATATTTTTAAAAGTTTTTTGTGTTTTTTAATTTCCTTTGATTTTACTTTATTAAAATGAACAATTAACACCCGAACGCTAAGATCACAGGCTTAATCCAGACTTTATTAATAAACTGAGGGAAGCGCTTAAAAAGAGAAGGGAATTCTGCCTTGCGATACAGTGCTTTTTTTTTGGGATACCGGGATGTCCTCCAACCATAATTGCAACTATTTGCAATTCTCTTACAGAAAGCCAAATTCGACCAAAACAATTGTACAATAACTTGTCCACTACCTAGTTGCAATAGACATAGCCATCTTCAAGGAGCTTTTTAAAAAGAGGGTTGTCGTCCCTAAACCCAGCCACTCCGTGAAAAGGAAGAGCTATTGGGACGGTCATCGATTTTTTGGGATGAACAAAAAAATCAGAACACTGGGTGCGGGTCGCAAATCACCTCACACCGCACCAGATCATGCCCCCCCCCCCCCATCACCCCCCCACCCCCCCGAGCTATGATCTTAGCCAAAAGGCCTAAGAGGCGATCAAAAAGGTTAAACTTTTTTGAGCACTAACCGGCGTTGACCAACATTCTGTAGTTACCCTCGATAACTCTGTCTCAAATAATCAATTGCGGTGTCAGAATCCGGGGCAGATATATGTGTGAAAGGGTTATTTGAATTGTACCTACTTAAATATCCAACCCTGCCTACTAATAACCATTAGATACTGATATTTGGATAAAAGCACATTTGGTAATTAGAAAAAACTTCAACGGCTGCGTCGAGATATTTTTAATAACAGAAAACAAAAAATACATGTTCCCACTGTACTGACAGAAAATACAAATCCTGAAGTTTGCTCTTGTCACGAACGTATATGTAGAGATAAAGTATTCAAAACTCACCGTATTCTTGTCACGCACGTACAATGTAAGATAAATTCAAAACACACCGTTTAATGAAAATAATGGAGTTTTGATAGTACGATAACAGTCAAGCCAGACTTAACAAAACAAACACCATTATTTTTTCATAACGTGTGCTTCTCATTCTCATCCCATTATCTATTACTGAAAACACATGCAGTCATCATCTCACCGATCACGGCTTTGATTATATATGTGCTAATTCCCGGCAATCCCCTTTTAACTACTTTGGGATCAACTACCTACAATGCCTGAAGTGCAATGTCTGAATCTCGGTCATGAGTGAAATTTTGTTGGACAGGCTTCAAAACTTAATTTCCGCCGGTACCTTGGGTTTGTGACGGCTAAACTATGTTTAAAAAAATTTGTTTAGAAGAGCATAAAAAGAACCGGCGTAAACAGCGAGTAATCGGTGGTTGACTTTTAATCCGCCTTTAAAACTAATTGTCAGTGTCTTAAAAACATAACAATAAAACAACTCTCATAGCCGCATACGTTTAAATTATCGAATTAAAGCAATTTTCAAAATTTGCTATTTTGGCACAGTTAGTTGGTGATTGTCTAGTAAACTATATCTGCGAACGAGGATGCTAAAAAATGCGTATTTAATCATAATTAAGCGATTTTGTAATATAATTTGGATCCCCGATTGGACTTAACGGCAGAGTGAAAATGCTACTTTATGTCCGTCCATGATGAAAATAGTGCCACCCGTCGAAATAACCTCTAACTCGATTTGCCTGAACCAATAAAACAACGAATGGATGAGCGTAGACACGTCCAACATGCGCTATTTTCCCGGCTATTTTCACATTGGAAGGCCGGTTCCAGCACCGTTGAAATATTATCGGAACCCTGATAATAATTATTCTAATTACAAAATTCCTTCGTTGGGAGACACAGACATTTTCGAGCTTAATCACTCACAGGTATCGGTTACTAGCAGTTCCCAATGTCAACCGTTCAAAATCTCATTTTTTTGAAAAATTGGGGGCGTCTTCAAAAATATGCTGTAATATTGCTTTTTAGTTCCTTGAGAAAGTTCTTGGTTGCTCTGTGCACTAAATCCACAAATTCTTGGAAATAAAGTAAAAGTCAGTGAAAGAACTGACCGATGAATTTTTGTTTCCACTTCTATTTCAGCTCGCAATTTCGCTTGGCATAAGAGCGAGGATATATTTCGAACGTAATATTCACTTAAGTTTTTAAAAAATCGGGGAAATTACTTCGAAAAAAAACGAATCATTATTTATTTGTGTTTCAGAGTGATAGAGATTTGGAAGTTGTTAGTCAAGGCAACTAATAATGCATTTTCCAATATCGATATGACCAGACAACAATTTGAGACTACTTTCGTCAAAATTGGAGCACTCTATAAATTACCCAAGGGATAACATTGAACCGTATGAGCCCATAATCCTGAAACCAATACCGAGATCACTATAGCTTTTCATCCTCATGGGGACCAGATGAATAAGTTGGGGTAGGATTTTCAAACTAATTCGACCATCATTTTACTTTTGACCCGTACAACACTTCTCCAGATAGATAACACAAGGAATTGTTTTCAATATTTTAGTTAAAAATCACCGCGATAATGCATGAAAATTTACAACCATTCCAGGCAAATTCGGACCATTCTGTCAATTTTACTCAGTATGTCCTTGAACTGTTATGTATCTATTGTTATTAATTCTAATTTTGACCTGACTGTACCGCTTTCCCCCTTGATTTTTACAATATTTATCAAGTTGTTTTTGTAAAACTTCCAAGTATGCCTATATTAACACAAAAGGTGTTTCTGTTGCAATTTTTTTTGGGTCAATTATAACAATTTTGGACTATGGCACAACCTATATTGCCTCTGAGGATCTGTGTACTTGCCTCACCCTGGATAAGTGTGGAACTGAGGGCGCTATGTACGGATCCCTGCCTGTCCCACCGCCGAATATCATATTTTGTGGATATTTTCTATCAAACAATGTATCTGGTGATATACCAGTTCAGGGTAACTAGTTTATAGTCCCAAATGGTAATTAAAGGACAGTTTTTTCCAACTCATTCTATCATTTGAAACATTTAATACTTCACGTATTTGAACATTGCAATACAAACTCCACGTATTTTGCAACAATTAAAAATACGTCCAGGGAGAAAGTAATCTACATTGTTTTTACTAATTGTTAGCACCTTTATGTGGCAGTCAAGAGAAACGACCTGTATGAAATTTAGTCAATTACGCCAAAATAATTGCCATATAAGTGGTAGTGATTGTAATACGGACCATTTTAGTATGTTGCCCTATCATCGAAATTTCAAAAGACAAAAAATCAGAAATTAAAAATAATCATAACAATCGATTTTACATATCTGTACTAGAATCAGTATGCCACATACCCTACTAAAGATACTTTCGTAATCAACTAATAGATACAATCGCTTTATTTTAGTTATTACTTTCGTACAGACTTACTGCACACGATAGGCTCATTGAAATGGAGAATTAGCACTATCAGTGATCCACCAAAAGAGTCACATATTTGAAATTTGCATGAGTGGTTTAAAAGTGAAGGACGGATCTATAGAATTAGCAAGAGTATTTTTTCCACAACGAAAAATAGCAAGTGGTGAAGAACGGCATTTTTTAAAGATGTGAATTCCATTCAATTACGTGTTGCAGAAAATGTCCGTACCGACAGTAATGACTCAAATATCTGATTTTCTCTTTATTAAGGTTGTTTTCCTTCTTATCAACTATTCTTGTCGAGATATGCACTAATATGATTTTTCTTGATTTACTTTTTTGATTTCAATTTAGAAGCACTGTGCCTTTTAATATTGCTGTTTTCTCTTCATTTTTTTTATTAATTTTTCACAGGAAAAATTCTTAAGAGAATTCTATATAGTAATCTTTCACTTTTAAGTCTAACACTGCAAAGTTTCAACATTTTGCACTGAGTAAGCGGGATCACTGAGAATTCTCCTGTTTTTAAAATTAAGGCCGTTTGGCAGAAGATAATAGTCCCCCTGCTCATAGTCCGGGAACATGGTGAACAATAGGGCAATCGCTTCAGTTGACTCTTCACGCAACATTATTTCACCTTTAATGCCGTTGTCGTCTATGGAGCCCGACTATGAATACCTGCCGGACTATGATTACTTCACACCGGTTTCAAGAGTTCTTATTCTCTGTCCTATATCCTGATAATTTATCTTTTCTCTGTGTACCTTATATCATAAGCATAAGGTTCCAGCAGGTTTTCTCATTTCTTCCCGTATGACGGGTAAGACTTTTTCAATGAGTGTGTTTAGTAATGGGGGGAAAGCGGGAAGCCTCGCTTAGATCTCAAAATGGTAAGGAACTCGAGTTCTAGCCATGGATCAGATTTGATACTTTGTAGTAAAAATTTCCCATAAAACTAGACAACGTGAATGTAATATAGCCCCTGTTGTCTGTAATATGATTAAATTGCCTATTTTATTATAGAGGTTATTCCCACATTATCGGGGTAATGTATATGCCTCAAATTGAATTAAAAGTTAGTTTAATTGTGAATATTATAACTTGATGATACACTAGTCCAATTTGTTAATAAAGCTGTCAAGTCCATTGGCGGTATCGGTCCTATCCGCGCTGAGGGGGCAAATGTCCCAGTCTTGGTAAATTATTCCTCTTAGGGGGTTCAAAGGCCAATTTTTCCCGCTCATAGGGGCTACAAAACGGCGATGTTAGCATGATTTTTGCCCCCCCCCCCCCCGCCTTTTACTCCATGAGTGGTAGTCACCATGGTGTTGTATCAAAATACTAACCCATGTCATTCTATGTATTACACAGGCGATTCTTACTTACTCGTGGTACGGTAAACCCCCAAACTTTGTTCTATGAGTACATGGTAACTCTTGTCCGAGGGTACTTGTGAACCGTTTCATTGGTAGACAGGCATACCCGTGAACCCCGTTTTGTTGGTTTTTTTTTTATCATTGTAGGACATACATCTAGGTCAATGACTTGTCAAGTACACAAAGCGCTTCGACGTGCGGTAGCTATATAATTGTCTTTCCAAGTGACAGTTGACAGTTACACTCTGATGCCGTTGTGAAAGTAATCATTTCCGGCGGTAGCTAGCCCGGGCTTCCATAGACGACAACGGAATAAGCGTGAAACTAACGTTGCGGAAAGGGGAGTCAACTGAATCGATTGCCCTATTGTTTCATATTGTTCCCCGGACCTTTTGAGCCCGGAGACCATATCTCCTGCCACACCGTAACCTGTCGCAGCTTCTCGTTCACATGTCGTAATTTTCAAATTAATGAGACCTCTTGCCATATTCCATTAGGTGATATTAATATGGGTTCAATCCCCGCCATGCGAGACTAAGACCTTGTCTGTCCATTACAAACTATTGTGTCCATGTTACAGAATCGGCTTACAGGAAACTGATTCATTCAGTTCTACAATTGTTCTTGTTAATATAGAAAGGCTTATGCCATGCATGGTTGGTCGGATGTCAAATCCGCTTTCGCATCTCTTAATACAAGGTTGGCCCATTTTTATTGAGCCAAATAAAACTTAGTGTGTTTGTGTGTGCACGATTGGATGCATATCTCTCCAATGCTTTTGATAACGATTGATATTTGCAGTTGTCTGAAAGTTATGTTCAAATATTCAACTTTAATGATATAATGATGTGTTTTCGTCATGATACTGCAAATTGAAACATCAGGTTGTATTAGAAATTATGCATTTGAGTCAACATTTATTTACTAGCTCTATTACTCTACAATTGATATGAGTACCATAAAACTTTTTACCTGTGGCCATTTTAAAATAATTCCTCGTACCTCTCACGGTGAATTGACAGGCCCGACCTAGAACTTTTAGAGGCTCACTTATTTTGAAATTACTATACCAGCATTGACAACATTTTGGTCCAAAGGTAGTCAAAACTTTATCATAATCGTCCATTGATTAGGACGAAGCCAACAAAGCATGTTTCCCATGCTAAATTATGGCCTAGCAGGCTTTCCTATAGTCAAACTGAGTAGTATCTAAAATGACGCGATGGCAGATAACGACCGGAATGATCCACAAACCATCTTTATGGTAGGGTTACAACTCTTACAGGACTCCTCCCGACCACACAGGACCAAAGGGGCTTGACATGACTCTCCTAAACACGAGGTGCTGTTGATCCATTGCATACACCGAACATGATTTTACGCAATCGGTTGGAAGCGAGGAGACGAAATTCCTTATTCCACTATATCTTTATTCAATTTCCGACCTTATAGAACCTATTTGAGTATGACAAGAACTCGACTCTCACAAGGCTCGAACCAGCAGTAGTTGGAATCGATTATTAATTACGAAATAAAAAAATTCCGTCCCTTAGCCATCGCAGCAATATTAGAACATTATAGCTACAGCTAGCTACCAGACTATACATACAAATGAAATAAGGAATCTTTCTTAGAATTATGAAACTAGCTCCCTCACAATTTATTTGCACATGTAGTATTCTGAAATATGCTGTATGTACTGGAACAGAATATCAGAAAAATTAACCGACGGAAATAAAAACAATCGACGGAAAGTCATGTTGTGAATCTGTTTGTACTTAAAAGTAGGGAGATATTTTAGAGAGTAAAATGCGTGAGTTGTCACTTCAAAAGAAGCATTGAGAATATTCTTATTAGACCAAAGCTGTGATGTAGGTGTTGTTGTGAGTGATTATGGAAATGTTTGTACTTGAAGTGGGGGAGTCATTTTGAGAATTAAAATATGGTGAGTTTGTTACCTTCAGAGTATTAATTAGAAGAGTTACGTTAAAAAAAAGTGTGATGTGGTGTGTAATGACCTGGTGGTAATGTTTACATTTTGAATTAGGGTAGGTTATTCCGAGAGTTTAAAGGGCGAGTTACAACAGAGTATCATATTGTTTTGTTTGCTTCTTGCAAACATGCTGTTTCAATATATAAAATAGTATGTGTTACATCCTAACAAATCTTTCTGTAACTGTTGAAGTTGACAACTCACCATACCAAATATTTACCACTCGAAACGACCCACCCTATCTGACAAGGACAAACCTCCTTTTTATTTCTTCGTAACACACCAAACCGAATGTTACCAAACACAAACTTTGCCAATAATATGATGATCAACACATTTTTAAAACTATACAAAAAGGCCTTTAAACTGTGTAGCGGTTTTTCAAACAATCCCCAATAAATCAACATTTTTAAGAAGCCAATCCAACTGCCATATCAAATTGCCAATAATGAGTAACTCACCATATTTAACCTCTCTTAATGACTACCCCCACTTTTAGTTACAAACATTCCCAAATCGCCAATATTAATATACAACGATAAAATGTTGGCCAAACAATACTCTTATCTCTTCCCACCTCCCTGGAAGTGATATCTCACCATATTTTAATGCCTCCGAATTTTTCCTGTCTGCCTGCAACTAATGGCAGCACACAGTGCTGAAAATGAAAATAAATTTCTTAGTATTTGTTTTTCAGTCTTATCAACTGACTAGGGTCGAGGGTCGCCCCGGGGGGGGGGATCGCCGATCGATCTTACCCTGCCGAAAGCCCTCCCCCCCCCCCTTAACCATCTTAATAATAAAGTAAAAAGGGGATCTATGTGACCATTAAAATGTTTAAATGGATTTTACTAAAATTAACAACTTACAGTTGAGCACATTTGCCAGATCACACCTCAACTACTCCCCGTATGGGTGCACAGTTCGTTTAAGCCTTTTTGTGACAACTCTACTGTTTGTAGGCCTGCAATACGGTACCTGTGCGGGTACTGTTTCCATCAGCTTCAAAAGTGGATAATCTGGCTGTGTATATTTGAACAATATTTCCTTGAAAATTAAAGTTAAAGGAATATGTCCTGATTCTTAATATTTTGGCAAAGTTGGTATGGATTGGAAAGCTTAAGTAACAGATTACTCTCAAATCAAAATAAGTTGAAATTGTCCACATTTGTTGAGTATTTTGTTGAGTAATTTCCCGCCCAATGCTTACCTGAAAACGATTCCGACAAATAATCCACATCGCAGGCAAATTGTACGTCAAAGTGATGACCATCGTTGACGTCGTTGTGACCATCATATCGCAGTGTGCCACTTCAATAAACTTAAACACACTAATAGAAACAAAATATGTCATTCTGTACTTTTTTTTTCTAATTTTATTATTTACTTTCATTAATCCATCATATTGCTGTAGCAATAACAATTCGAGTAAACACGATTTTCTGAGTCCAGCACTTTGACTTCACGAGTTGGGCGTTTTGATCAGATGAAGCCGTGCGAAAAATCCGCCCGTTTTTCTTCGTATGTCAAAAAGCAAATTAAAAAATATAAATTAACATATAAATCACAATAATTGAAATTGTCCCACATTGTTGAGTTATTTGGGTTTTTAATTTCCCGCCCAACAGCTTACTCGAAAACGGTTCCGACAAATCCACATCGCGGCAAATGGTGACGTCAAGTGATGACCATCCATAATTACGGACGGGCGGTTGTTGACACATCATATCCACCGTGTTGCCACTCAATAAATAATTAAACACAACAAATGAAACAAGTAGGGTCCATTCTGAACTTTTTTTTCTAATTTTATTATTACTTTTCATTAATCCAGCATATTACAGTGTTCAGCAATAACAATTCGAGGAAACACGATGTTTTGGTCTCACTTTGACGTCACGAGTTGGCGTTTTTGATCAATGAAGCCGGGGGCGAAAAATCCGCCCTTTTTCTCGTATGTCCAAAAAAGCAAAAATTAAAATGCCTCTATTTTGTTAATTTTACATCAAATTGTAATAGTTTTTTCGGAATTCGGATGTATGTACAGATATTTTCTTAATTTAAGTCAAACTGAGGGCTTGACAAAAATCTTGACATATGTCCTTCAGATTAGCTTCTTATAGTTAGACTGGGTAAACCTAAACCTGCAAACGAAAATGGCATATAGCACAAAATAATATATATGCCCAAGCTACTGCTGTGGAGATGTCAAGTTGGCAATATTTATAGCCCATATGGAATAAGGCATACTCATAATGTTACTATCAAAGCATCTACCTTACTTTATTGGGTATTTGCCAAGAGTTACTAAAAGTTAATTTTATTAATTTTTATTTAATTGAGTAGATTTAAAGTTAAGGATGGGACCCGATAGTCCAATTTTTATGTGCTGTTTTCCCGCCGTTTGGAAAAGTAGAAGCAAAAAATGGCCCATAAGGGAAAGGGCAGTGTATGTAAACTGTCGACCCACATCGGGTGTTGTGTTAAAATTTCCAAAAAGGAAAATTTCCCGGGCCTAAATTTCACTAAGGTAATGAGGAAAAATATGAACATTATAGATACCAAAAATCTCACTTTGAAGGGAGTAAAGTGGTGGACGAGGTTGTCGAACGTGTCACCCACGCCCATGGAATGCCAGCGATTGCTCGCTGATCTCAGTCGGTAAACAGTATTTTGTGGTAGATACAATCACGATAACATTTGCTGAAATGAATATGCATTAAATTTACAAAAAAATGTTATATTACTAGAACACCAATATGGTGGATTATCTCTTTTCTATTTCCGGATGTTGAGTGGCGTATCAGAAACAAAATGGAAACGCTTCCGGAGAATTTCAAAGTTCAGAGGTACCACATTGTGTAGTATATTTCCAGACCGTTTAAATAGAGACCTCTCAAGAGGTGGTATTACGTTCTGTCTCAAAAAAAAATGGTACAATCAAAAAACGATTTTTTTTCCATCATTATATCTCAACATAAGTTAAGTCATTTGTACATCATATTTGAAGAGAAAAGACCAGGTTAGTGCTGCCGAATGGTGAAACATTGGCATTTTTGTTAAAAGTGTGAAAGTTTGGCACAGATGTACATTAGAACATGCTGAACAATTCGGATATAGGCCAATTCAAAATGGCCGCCGATTTTTAAAATGGCAGCATTTCCAAAATGGCTGCCCTATAGGAAGATTCTGTTTAATTGATGCAAAGTCCTCAGTTCCTGCATGAAATTACTTCACCTATGTTTAGAGGGATACACTTGAAACTTTTGGAATGTGGGCCAGTTCAAAAATGGCTGCCATTTTCAAAATGGCGGTCAAAATGGCACCGAGTTCAATAGCTGCTATATATGGAATTCCATGAAATAACAGTGCTAAGGGCTAGGTTCCTTCACAAAATATTTAATATTAGAGTGAGTTTCTGGGACAGTTTTGGATGTGCGGCTGATTTAAAATGACCGTAATATTCCAAAATGGCATGGCAAAATGGCAGCCAATTAAAAAAAAATCGCTATATTAGGGTAATCCCCCCCCCCCCCCCCCCCCCGCCCCCACCCCCCCCCCCCAATGAAATAACTGATTTCAAAAAGATTCAAATGTCTTCCAAATTAGATTCACTATGTTGGAATGAATATGCTGATCGTTTTGAATATTAGCCAATCAAATGGCCACCAAAAATGGGAAGCCATATTCTGTAGCATTGACAAATAAGTGGTTTCATGATACCCATATGGTTTCAGTATTAAGTTACTTTAGGTGAATAGCTGACATTTTTTATTTTAAAGAACGGACGGGTACATGGAGGGAATCTTAATCCAGTAAAAGGAAGACCACTTGAGCGTTTTGTGCGTAATGCAATGACTTTCTATTTCTAGGTGTCATTTGTAATAACAAAATAATAGAGAGAATAACGGTAACGAAGGGAATGTGAATCGTGGGATATTTGGAAGCCATTTGAAGGGTTGTTTTGTAGTCACACCTAGTAAAATGGTCCATTCAGGTTACATTTGATGAGCTTCTTTATTATCGAGTTCTAGTTCTGGTACTGGACAGAGATGAAAGAAGCATCTAGGCCTACAGTCAACTAATAGTATGTTTGGTATAAGTTTGTGCATACTTACTTGTGGGCATGTCATAAGTCATGCCTTTATGTATGAGGAATATACATTGTAGACTAGATGCATGGCGTCTGGTTACTGATATAAGTTTGTCTCTCTTTTGAAATGAAATTACAAGGCATTTGAAAGATCAGATGCATATCTCACTCCGAATATCGGAATGACTTTATTCCGTAAAAAGTGAAGGGAAAACGTGAGGGCCATTGATGCTGGTTATCCGTATCTACAGATACCCAAACTGTTGTAGATGCTAAGCACATCTAGCTCGTGCTAGCAAAATAACTACTACAACAGAATGGTACCGTATCTAGAGATACCCAAACTGTTGTAGATGCATCATCATCAGTCGACTGCACAGAAGGCGATCGCATGTTTCTCCAGTCACTCTGTTTTGGGCCAAGTTGGGAGATATCCTTTGGTTGCAAATGTTGTTTGTATCCCCCGAGAGCTTGGCTGTAGAGAGATAGATGTCCTCTGCCGGCCTGTCGTCCTTTGCCTGCGGCTGTGTGTAGAAAAGAATTAACCTACTAAGCTCTCCCTCTGGCGTCCTTAGAATATGACCCAAGAAAAGTACGCTGCTCAGTCGTATCTCGTTATCAGAGGTTCCGTACCTGTAGCATCATAGATTTTGGAATTTGGGACACGATCAATGCGCTTGACGTCCAGCATGATTCTTTTTATAGCAAAATTGTTCTTTTTTTATTTAATTTAAATACTCTCCAAATGTTTGTCAGCACCCCAAGCTCGCAGCCAGACAAAATACTGTCACCATGTTGTACACATATGGAAGAGGCGTACTTTTCGATTGGTATACTTTGACTCCTCCCATACGCGCTCCAACTTCCAAAATGATGACCAGGCAATGGCTTTTCGTCTGTTAAGGTCTTTGATAAATGGAAGCGATCATACAACCAAGATATTTGAAGGTCGGAGACATGGTTGATGCACTCGCCATAAACTTAAGCAGTGGAAAAAAAAGGTGGGTTGCAGTTGGTAGTCAGTACTAGTTCTTTGAACAATGATGAGAAGGCCCAATTCTTTTTTTTATTTCAGCTGCAGCTGCTGTTCTGAAATTGTGCCTGAGCTCGAGGGATTGAAGACTCCAGTAGGGCGAATATCGTCAGCGAAAATATAGGTCAATTTAAGACTTGGCTAGATACCTGTCTGGGAATGACAGAAGTCTATCGACAATGAAAATAAAGGGAGTCATAACACTCCCTGCAGGACCCCTGTTGAAACGCGGAAAGGATCCGAGATATTCATCTCCCATAACAGCCGCTTTGGAATTGCTGAGAGGACGCCTATGGCTTTTACCAACCTGTTGGGATACCATAGTGCAGAAGAACCGAGAAATGACCTTTCACTGTCTCGAGTCAAAGGCTTTTTAAAATCGATGAAGGTGATGGTGAGGGGGAGTTGCTTAATTGAGGCCTCCACGTTCTCTTGGGATGTGAACCTGTGCGACACCAGCATTATACCTGGGCGAAAACCAGCTTGGTGGGATCTTAGTATAGGATCAACATGCTCTCGTATTCCTGTTAACAGGATTTTGTTGTTTGACGTTTGCTGCCATGACATCAAGGGTAATTATCATGCAGCTGAGGTCATTTATTAGGCAAAGGAACAATGATGCTAGTGATCCACTGTTCGGGGGTTAAGAGTGGTAGAAAATCAAGAACAAACAACAATTACATTACATGCTAGGCACATCTAGCTAGTTGCTAGCGTGGGGCTAGCATCTACACAGTTTGGGTATCTGTAGATACGGACACCATTCTGTTGTAGTTTTTTGCCAAACGGGAAACGTTTGGGAATAAAACTGGACATTTTATTCTGTTACAAAGAACAAAAAACAACGATTCCATATCTCAAACTTCTCATCAAAAACTTCATCTGTACATTTTGCCACTATTAAAGGGTTTCAAAAAACATTTGCTTATTAAATTGAGACCATACTTGGAACATTTTTTTCTACCTAGATGGAATATTGTCCACTTTAACCCGCCTTGGACATAAACATGTTACCACTATATGTGAGTGTTCCTCATGCGGTCATATGTGCTATGGAATCTATCTTATTGCAATAAGTATAACTATACTCGCTAGTTTGCGTTGGGATGTCACTATTAGGGCATCCCATCCGATTTTGTTCGACCGAAAGGTTAGAATGTAATACATCTGATAGTCTTAGTTTACTAAAATTGAGACATGCCGACTTCATTATTGGAAAGTGTGCTGTACCCAGGTCCAGTTGAAAAGAGCCAAACCGATGAAACACTTACACGATGGTCAGAACAAATCTTAATCATCGAAAGGATAACCGCATCAATGTCCCTCGCGTTTTCCCTTCACTCTTTACGGAATAAGGGTAATTCTGATATTTGGAGATGAGATATGCTATTGATCTTTCAAAATGCCTTGTAGTCATTTCAACGAGAGACAAACTTAGATCAGTAACCAGACCCAGGCATTCTAGTCTACCACATTTATGATTGCTCATACATAAAAAGAATGACTTATACACCAACAAAAGTATGTATGCACAAAACTTAGAAACAAAATACTATATTTGAAGCTTACAGATATATGCTTCTTTCAACCGTTTTATTCTCTCAAAAATTTTTTTACAACGATGACATCTAGGAAATAGAAAGTTCATAGCATTTAGCATAAAAAACGCCTCAGGCTGGTCGTCCTTTTACTGGATTCAGGTTCCCACCATGTACCCGTCCTTTAACACTATTGAAGTGTTGAATGTAAAGTGGAAGAGGTTCATTAAAAACATGCAGATGTGTTATGGCTGAGCTGCCTTGTACAACTTATTGCAAGTGCTCAGAGGAAACTGTGAACGCAACTAGCTCACACACCCTACTCTTCTGGAGGTAGAAAAAAAACACTACTGTTTGACAAATGGTTAAATGTGGCCACCATAATGTGTTTAATTTGTCATATGGGCCACCATAATAATTATATATTCTCCGCCTACAGTAGCATATTGTCTATTTTTGGCATGGGAAAAGTTATTGTGATTATGAAAGTCCAATAGTACATTAGCCAAACCTTTGGGCAACAAAGTATGAATGGCAACCGAAATTACTTCAAATTCGAGACTTATTTTTTGGTAATGTGGGCAGCCATTTTGGGAAATAGGCAGATTTGATATTGTTTTAACATTTTCTAACTTATGTTGGGATAATTAGGCTTATTATAAGAAGACTAAGTGTGAAATAAGCAAGAAATAAGAATCCACGGGGAGAAAACAGGTGAAAATAGACTAATTTTAACACAGTGGCGGCCATTTTGAATTTGGCGCAAATCTTGGTCGAAGAACATTTTGGCCCCATTCCAGAAATATTCAGCATAAAAACTCTACCTTTGTGCCCATTTTCATTCTTTTAACCACAAAAATGCACAATCACTTCCAATATCCTCACCATTATGCAGCACTAAGGCGTTCAGGCTATTTCTGTTTCATTCTCAGTTGCTTGTTTCAATCGAGAGATAACTCCAGTTAATGCGGAAACACAAAATCGGTTTGGCAAACTTTGGTTGAGTGTGCAAACGGTGAAGACTTAGTTGGAACAAATATCACACTTGAACCAGATATGAAATTCTTAAAAAGGGATTAACTTCATTAAAGAAATTCTAAAAGATACGAAAAACAGGTAAGTAATGGTGGAAGTTACGATCAGTAAGTTTTGGCTTTTAGTGAAATAAACATTCGACATACTGTGTTTGTTAGAAGAGATCCATGAGCGTACAACCGGAGGAGAGAGTTTTTATGTGCTTGAAGTATCATGGGAAACGCAAATTCCTACAACCACTATATACTTGCTTCCAAATTGAAATTTTTATTGACGTCAAATAAATGCACAAAGATAATGCCAATATTTTTAAACCATTCTTTGGATTGGAGTGTTATTTTGTTGCAATTAACATCCCTTCTGGCATGATTTTAAAAGATACCAGTTTTGTAATAAAATTTCAAAGCTCCCTTCATTGACGTGCAAAAATATTTGTATTGTTTATTATGTATGAAAAGAAGATATTAGCATTGAATGATTATGTTGACTATTAAAATTGTGTCGATAAACCTAGACTTCTTGTGTTACTTAATCTGGTGTTTCTTTTGTGAGCTTCAAAGCAGCATGGCATTATAAATGGCCCGAAACAACTCTGCCATGCATAAAAGTGGCACAAAAATCGATTTTGGTGTATCGCTGTAAATTGATTATATCTCTGGATTGACAAAAGTAAATAAAATGAGACAAACACCATTGGAAAGCATGTTCTTTGTTCTTTAATATATGTAAGTAAGAATGACTTATTTGAAATTGCAGATTTAACCAATTTGTTTCTGATGTACCACTTTTTGAGACAGGTGTAGAACGCAGTTTGTGATTCCTAAAGGATGATGAACCCTATCGGCAGGGGGACTGGGCGGCCTAAGGCCGAGCCATCAATGACAGGGAAAAACGTCGTCACACTCTAAAGGAGTTAGCTCATGCTTGACCATAGCAGTGGGGAGAGCGCTCTGACCATTACATCATAAGAAACCTGGTGCGACAGTGTGCCGCGACGTATTGACGCACTGATTCATGCCAGGGGGTGGCCATACTCGACTGACATAAAACAGTACTATGTAACATTTCGATGCATGACAATCATCCAAAAATCTGAAAAACGACTGATGGACCAATTGTAACAAAATCCTTAAATCTGCGTTGGGA
>JAMKCH010008719.1:0-54292 GCA_023653785.1 Ophioderma brevispina
CCATGGGAGTTTGATCATGACACTAACACAAGTAAATGGGGGTCACGTAAGAACCACATACCCACAATAAAAATTTAAATCCGAACTTTGACCTATGACCTACATGTATGGCCAATTGAAATTGTCACTCTCCGAAAAGGAGTGGTTCGCACATTTCCATCCTCGGCAACTCCAATATAAGGTTTTGAACCAAAATAATTCATTATATCCACTCTAGAATAACCAATTAAAATAATAATTGCAAAATATAACCAAATTTATACCATCTTGTATTTTTCTCAGAAACTTCAAAATCACCTTATTTTTCCCATAGACTTACACAGTTAAGAGCATGTCATGACAAAATTAAAAATTGATGCTATCAGCATATAAAAAGGTTATTTGATTTAAGTATTATTAATTATTAATTAATTGCCTCCTAAGGTATATATCTAAGCAAATAAATCCCTAGATTTAATTTTTTAATTAGTAAAATATCTTGATTTTTTCACTTCCGTTAGTGCCCGGGGGGGGGGGTCCTAGGGACCCAACCTAATTATTCTAATGAAGCCGTGGGCGGGTTGAAATTTTTTTAGTATCAGGAGAAGCGTATTCATAAATCAGACAATTGAAAAATTTGATTGCGTAACCGAGAAATCGCAAAAAATCAAATGTTGGGTACTATGGAACCCCCCCCCCCTTGGGCACTTAAGTGTTAAGAAAACTCAGAAATTCTTGCTCCACAAATGATTGAGGGTAGATGCCCCCTTAAGTCATTTTGAAGGTCATGCGAGTCTGTCAATTTGTATTTCATGATAAATGACACAGTCATCTGCGAATAAACGAACAGATGACTGCATATTATCAGGAAGGTCGTTGATGTATGTGAGGAAAAGCAACGGACCAAGCACCGTGCCCTGAGGGACGCCTGACTGAAACAACCTCAGTCCATGCCGAATGTTCACCACCGACTACGACCCTCTGTTCACGGTGCCTGAGAAAGTTGCTAATCCATCTGTGGGTATTATTTTGTATGCCATATCTTTCAAGTTTAAATAAAAGCCTTTGTGTGGAACGCTATCGAAAGCTTATGACCATATCAATTTGAGATTTGTTTAGTTCGCAATGCAACCCTAAATATAACGAGCAAATCAGACGCATTCTTTAATCGGAATGACATTTTTGTTATGGACCGCTCTATTTTAGGTTTGCAGAACAGTGTACTTAAAAACGTGTAGCAGCAGATTTACATGTACTGAATTCACAATAAATTACTCACCCAAATTGTTGCTAATGTCCTTATAATACAAATCATCGATAGTGATTTGCAAAAAAGGCTTAGAAATAAATAAACTAGGGCTGTCAGTTTCCGGTTAATTGCCTAACCGTTTAAACGGAAAGTCCGACGACCGGTTAACCGTTTAAACGGAAGACGGACCTCCCAGGTCATCACCATGATGATTCGTGCAGCGAAATTGAGCTCAATAAAAGGGAAAATCCCCTGGGGAAATCCCGCCCGTATTTTTTTTTTTTTTTTTTTTTTTTTTTTTTTTTCACAACTTCACATTTTATTGATCAGCTTTCTTAATAATATAATTATTATTACTTGTCTGAAACCTAACAAAATCATGATATCTCACCTCAGTCCAGGACCTCAGCGGCCGACAGGAAAAAAAAATCGACCCATCCAGTGCGCACCAGCTGCATTAGTTTCGGTACCGCAACCCTAATTGTATCCCCATAGGTCTACATTGGGTTGCAGGCAATATGGGATCCCGGCGAAAAAGCTTATGTACATTTCCAGGCTAAGCAATTATGCATGCAGACGTTTGGTCACACATATGCCCCATTGAGCAGTACTACAGGGATTAATGTTAACTAAGGCACTTTGTGGTCTGTAATATCAATGCGATTACTCACATTTGAAGGAAAAACAACGCGGCAATTTTCATCAGTTCTATCCCGATTCATCGGCAGCAGCGGCATGTGTTTACATCTCACGGGGTATCTATAAACAGACGCTCCATTGGCCGCTGACCTGTGGAGAGGTCATATGGCGTATCGGCTATGACAGGCCGCCGATCCCCGTGTCAATTTTCACGTTCGTTCACATGCTCTTTTTGGGAGTTACGGGAATTGCTAATATTGCAGACTACACATCAGGGACAGCATGATGAAACGGTCACCAATCAACTCGCGGTGCTAGACATGACATCACAGGTTTAGCAGTCTAGCTCACACGTGTAAATCATTATGTACCTAGAACGCCCAGTGAATTTTATACAGAAAGATTTTCATTTAATTGAGTCTTAAGTTAAGATTAAAAGAATTTGGAATTGTGCCCTCGAATTGTTCAAATTTCTGTTTTGAAACCCAAAAAAAATGTTGTCCAATGGCGGCGCTGGGTCTACTTGGGTAGCGCACTTCCTGTGCCAACGTGCCCGGATGTAACAACAATACGATTTGCCTATATGCGCAACATGCAAATGCAAATTTTGACAGCAAAATCCCGGATGGTAAACGAAGCAGGCACGACACTTTGATCAACGTGAGATTGCAGCCGAGGGTCGGTTACCTTGGTAAGTATTTCATGCATTTTCGGCAGGTTACCCTAACATTTCCACATAGTTACTATTCATAGAACTGCTACTGTGGCTTCACTACTGTCTCTGGAGACGTTTAGGAAAATGTAAGTACTTTCTAAAAAGGAATTTGAAGAGCACATAAGTCGTCCAATGTTCCCGTTAAGAAAAATCGGCTTCGTAAGGGTACTTGGATCGACCACTAAGCTGCATCTTGTTTACCACAACAAAGGTTTCGACACGTATATATTTTCTAATTTGATTGTTCTTCGTGGCCATGGTATTTAATACTGTTGCCCATTTTGAAAAGTATTGATAGTAGAATAGTATAACATTATCAAGAGTGTAAAAAGTTTCAAAAAAAAGCGTAATATTCGTGATTTCATTGTGTACATGGAAAATTACTAATTGCAACAAACCACCTTGCCTGTGAACTCATTTTCTCCCGGGTAAGAATCATCTTGCCCCAGGTCAGCGACCCACGTGGCCGACCTTCTGCTCTGCGCAGAGTAGCCGAATCGGATAATAAATTATGACGGCTGATATTTTCACGAGTGCACTGAGGGGGGAAAATTGATATAAAAAATTCATGTTGACATAACCAGGTTAAACAGGTATGTTCTTTACACTAAAATGCGATTCAACCTCAGATTCTATGTGTTTAATTTAAATGGCACGATAATGCTCGTTAAAAAACTAAAATTACCACCATTTTAGTCAAGGTTTGCAAAAGTAAAAATTGTGGCGGGACATTGGTGACTCTGCACTCGCAGTCTCGGCATAGTCACACTCGATCAGGTGTGGCATGCATGACAACAACTATAATCAAGGTATTGTTGTTTAGTGTTGTCATTGGGGAGGAATTATGTCGGATATGGACCGATCGGGTTTTGGGAGGGGTTCGCATTCTTTCTGTAGTAATGGTGCATAAAAATTTTGTGCATTCATTGCTCTATTTCTGTTAAAAGGAATTTTTGTTTGGATTTGTTTTAATCCATTAGTCCCGATATGGAAAACATGTCCGACTAAAAGGAGAGGTAAAAGGGGGTCCCTGTTACACGGTTTAGCGACTTTCTACACGTTTAAACGGCCTCCCGACCGGTTTAACGTTTTTTTTAACGGTTAATACTGACAGCCCTAAAATAAACCAAAATAGACATCTACAATTTGCTTTTGATGTGCGTAATGGCACTGGTGTTGCCCACCGTCGTCACTGTTGGGACTAGCAAATTATATGGCAGGATTTCCCCTGAATTTTTTGTGTATCTCCGACTTACAATTAGAATTGTATGGGGGGGGCCCCAATCTATTTATGGAAAGAAAGACCTTCTCAGGTAAAGTGTATGCCTTGTTTTACGAGCGAGGATAATATTAAACAATTTTTATTAGCTCCGAATATGGCGAAACCTTTTTTCTTCGGAGAAGCTATTCATAACTGCTACAGGTTATTGTATACGGGGAAAGCTTCTACCGTTTTTAGATGAGGCGAGTACGCCCAAATAAAACGTTCATCACGGTAGAACATGAGAAGTTCCTTTTACTAGGATTTGTTATCGAGACTTTGGCTCTTAAATCATGAACCCGTTATTAAAATAAGTGTTGACTTCTGAACCCATGCTGTTTTCGTCAACTTCTACCAATGACTATTTGTCAAAAAACAATGAAATGGTGGAGGTGAATTAATAAATGTGTAACAATTATACACAAATGAAATAAGGAAACAGGAGCTAATTAGCGGCGCGGGTCCGCTCGCCTTGTTTATGCATTCTTGGTATAAGGTCACTTTCAAGGATTGAAGTAACACCATGAACAAAGGCGTGAATCATACAATGTTCACGCACAAGACGGGTACTTCTACAGGATGCAAATGGCATCATGTGGTGAAGGTGGGTGATATACAAAAAGCCTCGCAAAAGTTCTATGAACCATCAATTTAAAAAAAATAAATGTTTACTTACCACTTTATCCTGGGTCTCCAGAACCGTCGCAATTCTTAAAATTTTTCCTGTTCTTGCTCTTATAAATTCGTCTAAATGGACCAGTTTGAAGCAAATAACAAAATTCTCCACTCAATCCCACATTAACAATCTAAGATGGCGTGCTTCTCTATGGGACAAAATAAACGCTAGGCAGGTCACCTGTACAATCAGACAAAACGTCTGCCCTCGCATGAAGAACTAGTTCCAAAAAGGTACATGTTGTTCTCAACTGATGCAACTAATAAGTTAAAGTCTATTGCAGAGGTAAATCAGGGTGATTTGATGTTGGTACAACTGCATGATTGTTATGTTATTAGGGATTAAATTTAATAGAAGTTTATGACTTGGAATAAGAAATCAAGGCGCAAGATTGGGATGTGGGTGGTGATGAGGCGCCGCACTCATTCAGATGGAAGTGTCACAAATTAGTCAGACCAAAGTTAACAATCATTCGTCTGGGCATTATGTGCTTCAATGACAGAAACAAATTTTTTAAAACAATATATTTGTGAGGATTTATAAAACATGTTACATTAAAAAAGATTCCATTAGCTAAATAAAAATGGATTGCATTTCAAAACTGAAAAGTTGGTTATATAAAAGGGGTTTCTATAAATTGTACGGGCGGTGCGGAGGAAGTTATTTTCATACGATGTAGTCTGTGCCACAGATGCTAATAGTAGTATCTAAATTGGTTTGCGTGAGAGACTAACGTGATCACCACACCCACCCCCATCTCCAACACAAAGGGGTGTACTATGGAGGTTATTGCATCAGAGGGTCAGAAATTTGTTTTCTTCCGAGAACAAACCCATTTTCTCTCGGTAGTTTTTTTTAACACAATCTATTTCACGTCAATGGGTAGATAATAAGTCATCAGTGTTCATATTTCAGCACCGCCCCTATAATGATGGGGGAAGGAAGTGACACTTGCACTATAACACTTGCACTGCCACTATACTTTGTTTTGTCTGAAGTATGAAGTGACGAAGGCGCGGATACCCAGTGGGCCCCGCTTTCAGTTGAGTGCGCTTGTGATTGCGTACGCGCCGTCCTGAAAGTCAGGTACAAAGTATGGCCCCATGCACGACAAATCCCCAGCGAGTTACACCGCACCACGCGGAGTTACCGCGCATGATCCATTTTGCCTCGCTACACCTCCAGATTATATCCCTACTCCTCGAGTTTACATCGCCACAACTCGAGTTTCCGTCACTACACGCGAGTTTTTCCAGGCGCTTACGCCTCGAGTTTTCCGTCGCTGAAAACTCGAGTTTCCATTCGCTACACCCACGGTTTCAGCGATACAGTTGAGTTTCCAGCGATATACCTACAGTTTTCTTTATGTCGCTAACCTCAGTTTCTGTCGCTTATACCCGAGTTTCCGTCGCTGCACCTTGAGTTTGCAACGCTACACCTCGAGTTCCCCTCGCTGCACCTCGAGTTTGCAGCGCTACACCTGGAGTTGCAAACGCTACACGTGCGAGTAATGCATTGCCACGACTCAAGTTTCGAATTACAGCGCTTCTACTCGAGTTTACAAAATCGCCTGCAACTCGATTTAAATGAAAATTATTCATCAAGGAAGAGAGGGTAATCTGAACTTTAAAATGGGGAAAAACCAGGGGGAACCGTTTTTTAAACAGAAGCGAGGGGGGGAATTCGAAATGTTGCACCACAAAATGTTTGAACCCTTCATCCCGGGGTGAATCCAGCAGCACCAGTTTAGAATAATGAACGATAAGGCCGCGTAATGCTCGCTTCTAAACTCATTTTCCTAATGCAATTTAGTAGAAAAATATTTCAAATTTGTAAGATGGTTTACTTTCTTAATGCTTTGGTATAATCAATCCTTGCAATGTTAGCTTTCCAAAACACGTTTCCCCCCATGCAAATTAGAAACAATATAGCAATTTGTAAGTGTTTACTTTTTAATGATAATCAAGCGTTTTTTAAAAAGTAATTATTGATTGGTTAGGTTTTGCTTGAATGAATCCTCAAATCGGCCCGAGGTTGGTGCGGGAGTAGGAACCCTTGCGATGGCTTTCCAAAAGACATGTTGCTAGCAAATTGGATGGAAACAAATTTGGTAATTGGGTAGGGGGTTCTAGGTATGATAAGTGGTATTAGGATGGTCGCAAATAACAGGAACAAAATTAAACAAAGGAGAAGCCCTATCTATGAAACTGTGATATTGTTTGGCTGACTAACCTCATAATTGAGATTGATGAAGTTTTAAAAACGCGCCCATATGTTCGTAATGCCCGTTTTCCAGAACATAAGACCCTGATGGCGCTTCTGGGGTAGCTGCCTCTTTAAATAATTAAAATTCTCTGGCGAGTTTAAAATCTCAAGCAGTGCTGTAACTCGTCGAGTTTGTCGGCGGCTCTGTAAACCGTGGATTTCGGGCGCTGTCAACTCGGGTTAGCTCTGTCAACTCGAGGTGTAGCTCTTGTCAACTCGAGGTTTAGCGCTGCAAACTCGCATGACGATATAAACTCGGAGTGTTTGCGGGCTGAACTCGCGTATAGCGCTGCAAACTCGCAGTATCGCGCTGCAAACTCGCATTATAGCCTAAAACTCGCAGTAATGGTAGCGCTGCAAAACTCGGCAGTAGCGCTGCAAACTCGCGTGGAGCGATACGTCTGCAAACTTCGAGGTGTAGCGATCCAGTAGCGATGGCAACTCGGTTGCGTTGATGTATACTCGATGCGTAGTGAAGAAAAACTCGGGTTGCGGCGATGAACCTCGCGAGTAGGGATGTAAACTGGAGGTGTAGCGAGGCCAACTGGGTAGATAGCGCGGTAACTCGGCGTGGCGTCGCCTGTTACTCGCTGGTGGATTTGTCCGTGCCCCCGGTGGCGTGACATAACAATGTATACGCCCGCGTCGCTACTTTGGTCATACTTCCGAGCTGGACAGAGTATAGTTGCTCATGTTTATTATCACTATCAGAAGTATGAAAAGTGTGCTTTTTTCACGCACCAATGTAGCCAGAGAGTTAATTTTGTCCACTATCGTCCTCTTTTTGCTTTTAACGTTTCCCCAAAAGCCTTCCATCCTCTTCTTGCCAAAGTCCCCATCGTGATACCTCATCACTCATTCCCGATCAATGCGTTAATTTCACAGCTATTTATTTTCGGGGCTTGACTTTTGGGTAAAGAAAAAAGGATCGTGGATGCACTAAAACCATAGAGTTACATTAGACCATGTTCGAAAGCTGACTACTATTTTTCAACAGCCGAATCTTTTATTGCGTGTAACGGGAGCTTTTGGTTCCAGGCCCAGAGGGTGTTTTGAAACTCATAGGCCATAACCATAAAATGCATTGCAATGTGTAATACTGTACTGTACTCATATTAGTTATATAAGCCGAAGGCGCTTAATATAACTCTATACTTACTAAAATCATGTCATTACTTAGGGATAAATACAATTCCTTTAAAAAGGAAGGGGCGGCCCCAAGGAGTGAGTCTGTTTGGGTTGTTCTATGTGGTGGGAAATACTTATGGTAGAAAGGAAACGGTAGACACAATATCAGAATGAATTCGTGAAGTTTTATTGCAACTTGCTTAGTACAAAAGTGTTTTAAATAAGTATAGAAAATAGGTCTAACTATTTGAATACAAGAATATAGTATGACAGTTTAGTTGTTGGTGAAAAGTTGGCAATTTCGTTAGGAGTCAATACCCACTTAGCGTCTTCTCGGGAAATTATAATGAAATTGGAAAGCATATTTTTGTAGCCAAATACAAGGTAAACTTGTTTAGTGTGTAAACATATGAAAATTATACTATACAATATTTGGTTGTTTATTAATCTTTTGTTGCACTATAAGAATTTGGAAATGGTTTATCTCAGCATTTTAGGGAGTGGGTTTGTTTATTGGGCTATGGTTGTAAAACTGTTTGGCAAAACAGCTGATGGGGTGGATTTTGATAGTTGCATTTTGTTTAAGTGAGGTCACTGATAGGCTAGACATGACCTTTCACCTTGTATGTGACCTTGACTTCAGAACAAATGAGAATTGCTTGTAAAAACCATAAATTGAGTTGGTTTTAATTGAATCGCATATTTTCCAAAGAGGTCAATGTTACATTTTCAGCTTATTTTAAACAACGTGAGCTTCACAAAACATCTGACTGGTATGAGGCTTTTTGACCTTTTTAAATTAACATGAGGTATTCTATGTTGCAACCTTTGATTGGTGTCCATCAAAGTTGAGAGATTACATGGAATGGGAACTTTTTTTCTGAATTGACAAAATACAAACATGAAACAACAGACAACAGTGGATTAATTGATCTTGACATGTGTTTCTATTTTAGGGCAGGCGACACACAGCTGTTTGACCCCATGCAAATTGTCTCTTTTATTTTTAGAACAAATTTAAGCAACGGCGACACAATTTTGACAACTGATATAAGTAGGTACATGCAAGAGCTATTATCTCAGCAAAAATCAGACAAATCCATTGCGGGAATCTTGCTTTATAGGCCTACATAGGTCATGATTTGTACGCGATAACGCCCTCTATATGCCCATTCTCCAAAGAAAGACATGGAAAACTAGATTTTGAAGAAAAATCATATTTGCTTGCAATGAAATTTCGTAAATTTACACAGGATGTACTTAATGGAGTAAATAATCCAAATCAGTTGTCAAAAGTGTGTCGCCAGCGATAATTTGTGTTTTATTCTGGTTTTTGCATAAGACTTTCAAACAGCTGTGGACACAAGATTTGGAATGATATGCAGGATGTTAACCATAAGAATGTATAAATTGAGTTGCTAAATGAAGATTTGAAAAGAAATTAAATACTAGCTTAAATTAACATTTGTGGAGTTTTTAGTGTCTATTAGTAAGTTGGCAAAGACTATATACACGGCCGCCGTGTATATAGCGTCCGGTTGTTAGCTGCCCGGCAGCCGTGTATGTAGTGAAGACTCACTACCGAGGCTACATACACGGCAAAAAGCTGCCCGGCGGCCGTGTATGAATGTCACGTGACCCGGCAGCCGTACATGAATACCACATCACCCGGCAGCCGTGATGCGATGGCTTCATCATAGAGATAGAACAATAAGGCTAGATCGAGGTCGGACTTTAGTTTGAGTGGCTCTAAAAATGTCTATAAACGCATCTACCACCTATATTTGTTAACATAATCAGTAATCATGTCAATTATTAACTCATATGGAAGTTATAACATTGTTTTTCATTTGTATTTTTGTTGTTGAAATATTACTTTTGTTTTAAGTTTATTAATTTTAAATTTCTTTTATATGGGTAGTATTTTTAATTATTTTACTATTGTTTATTTTATTTTTATAGATTTTTGTTATTGCTTTAAATTTTAATAAATATTTTAATAAAGTTATTAATATATTTGCATTTGTATTTTATTCAATGTTTATATTTTAAAATATTTGTAGTTTTTATTTAATGTGTAATTTTGTTTTTGGTTCTTTTTATTACTTTTGAATATATTTTTATTTTTTGTCTTTTACTTACTTTTAATCTATTTTTGGTTTGTATTTAGTTTTGAATTTAGTATTGTTTTTATTTTTTAAATCATTCTTTTTTATTTGATTTTTTAATATTATCTTCATTTTTATTTCGTTATCTTTTCTTTTAACCTTATTTTTTTGTTCGTATTTTTAATTGTTTTTAATCTAGCATCGTCTTTATTGGTTTCATTTTGTTTTTAAATCATTTTACTTTCATTTATTGTAAACTGTTATTTACATTTTTATTTTGTTAATTATTTCTTTTTATTTAGGCCTACCATTATTTTTTTTTATTTAGTATTTTGTTGTAGAGTATGCAGCTAGCAACTATTTTAAAAGAGGCAATTTAGATCCCATCTTTGGTGTAAGAAATTGGTTGCCTTTGCCTCATGTGACCCGTTGGCGTTGCGTTGTGATTTCATAAAAGTCACTCTGACATTGGCGTTACCGGTTTATATTCTTTGAAAACTGTAGAAAAACACAATACAATCCTCCACTGTATTACTCAAACTAGAGTGTTTACTATTCCAAATGATGTAAATAAGACGTTATTTTTATGGATTCCTTTGTTATTGAAAGCGGAACTAAATTGTCGGCAATGTCGGGAGTAATCACGATTAATGAATCGCCCATTAATGTATGAGGTTACAATTCCTCGCCATCGTGGATACGCAAACAAATATTGCGACCCGGGAACACGTTGCCCCCGACATGCATGCGAAGTCTGTAACTGCACATTGCTTCGATATTGTTCAGCTAGTGAATTAAATTTAAGATTGTTTTCTACACTCTTCAATACATAAGTAAATTTCCATTTGTGCTAGGTGAAATCTATACTGAAATGGAATATTTCAATCGTATTTTGGGCCTTTTTAAGCTGTGATTTTTATTGAGCATGGCTCCGCCTATAAAGGCTACACTGGAGCCAATCAGGAAGCCAAACACATGTTGATTGACAGAAAAACGAAGTTGCCGTGTATATAGTCTCCGGGTTTTAACGTACACGGCAGCCGTGTATATAGTCACTGCCTAGTAGGTTAAAGTCTTTTTAAATGAATACATACTGGCAGTGCTAATTGTATATTTACAAACTGAAAGGTGGGTAATCAAATCATAGGCTGAAATAGGGTTTTTTGTGTGTGTGATTATACTTATGCACAAACATACGCATATACCTACATACGCACGTCACGTTCATACTTACATACGTACGTACGTACCTTCATACTCAGGGACATAGAAACATTCCTCAAAGGAATGCACATGTACGCACGCGCACATACTTGCATAAGTAGGTAACACACCTGCTTATCAGGTACATAAGGGACATAAGCATGTACCTATGTATATGACATATGTAGAAATAATTACACACAGGTGCGAGGTGAGTACGTACGCAGATACGTACATGCGTACACAGATAAGTGCGTGCATACATCACAGGTACGTGTATACATATTCAGGATACATAATGCAGGTACTTGCATATACGTGCAGGTATGTGCGTGCATACGCATGTTTGTGCGCACATACACAGGGGCAGGTGCAGGTGTATATAGATGCACAGGTAATGCATATGAGGCTAAATGCATACATACGCAGGTAAATCCATTTTCAATTTAAAAATAAAGCAGAATATTTTTATGTAGATTTTGTCTGATATTTGTAGGACATGCGATATCATATTGCCAGATTTGTTCTTGATTAAGGGAAACATTTCTGTATTTTGTATAATTATATCGGCATTGCAGTTTGCTAATAAAATATTTGGAATAGGCCTATTGCAGTTTGCTAATAAAATATTTGGAATATGTATGTATATGTGTGTATGTGTGAAAGTGTTTGTACCTGTGCGTATGGTGTACCTGCATGTATGTACCTGCATGTGCATGTATTCATGCATGTACCAGCAAATACATGTACATGTTTGTGTACATAGGTTGCATATAGCTGCACCTGTATGTACCTGCGTATGCATGCATGTATGTGTGTATGTATGTGTATGCATGTACATGTGTATGAACATACCTATTATGTATGAATATATTTGGACTTGCTGAAAAGGTCGAAGGTTAACACTGGCCGCAATCTAGTGCCATTGTGCGATATTAAATGAATAAAAATGTTAATATTTTTGCTGAAAGCTAGTAGAGAAAAGTGTATAATTTCAAAATCGACCATAACATGAATGTTTTGATCAAGCAAATTGTAAAAAAAAATCACAAATATGCAAATGTGCTAATTAATTAGTCTTCTTACCCCAAAGAGTTTTGATGTGGGGTAAGTGGGACATGGATACTGATTTTTATTTTTGTGCATATTTTTAGAAATAACTAGGTGGTCACTCAGATTTCGCTTTCTTTTTGGTCAAGCAAGTTCCAAATATTGTTTATGAATAAGCAAATGAGCTAATTATTTATGTGCTTACCCCAAGTGGTTTGATGGGGAGTAAGTGGGACATTGTTACTGATTTTTATTCTTGTGCATATTTTAAGAAATCGTGAATGTTAAAAACGTAGTATCTAAACTATCAATATCATACTTATCTGTAATGACAAAAATACATATTTTACGACAATTTTGGTAGAGTTATGTCATACCAACTATTCTGAAAACCCTTTCAATAATTGTGAACAGCCATGAATACATATATGCCAATTGTTTTTTTTTTATCTTGCCAACTTTGGTAATTAATGCCGCAGCCAATTGTGACATTGTGTTTCTACTATTAGTGACACTCAGCTTATATATTACGTCTTCGACGGTGCTTCTATAAACAGAAGGAATCTACTGTTACTACTACTACTACTATGGCGTATTACGTGCAAGATACCATTATGCAGTGTTTTGAAATATATTCCTTAAATTTTGCAAGGAAAAATGGAGAACTTCTTCTTGATTAAATCTCTGCCGAACGAGATTATTAATTTTTAGGTCATCGGGTAATCCCGAGCAACTCCTCATATATTTTCCACAATATTTGGAACATCCGCTATGTAACATATATCGTGATGTAACGTAGAAATCCCCAATTTGGCTACAGTTTCCTACGGCGGTCCGGAAAGTGTGTAGTCTGTGTCACAAACTGCGAAAGATTATTATCTAAATTAGTACTGCGCGAGCGATTAACGTTATCAGTCCCTCATAGCGAATGCATGCAAATGAAACTAAATCTCAAATATCTCGGGAAAACGAAGGAGTTCTATGGAGATTTTTGCATCAGAAGGTCCGTTACTATGTTTTGTTTTGAATATGTATCGTAATTGGGTCTGAACCTATAGAACCTAGCGAGAAAATTGAACGTTTTTGTCGGGTACTTCGGTGCTCGCAAACACGGAAAAGTAAACACGCAATCTCTAAGAAACAGGATATACGTACTTACCGGACCGCCGTAACAGCTTCCAAAGCCAAGCCAATAGGTGCGCCCGTCGGCGCCCCTAAAAAGTGTACGCTAAAAATTCCCTTGAAGTAATGCTTTGTGGGCTAAAATTAGCGTAAAAATTCAGGTGCCGTTAAGTCTTTGATAAAGAGTAGCACTCAGGTTTAATACGCCGGATGTTGATGCCGATTTGAATTCACTGGCGTTGCTGTTAAGTTGGCATGTCCTACCCCCCCCCGCGAGTGCTCAGTCTTTCTCAAAGGAGGGCGCTCTTTCGCATATCGGACTGTTCAGGCAACTCACCAAAAATGTCAAAAGAAATAACAGCAATACTGAGTGCAAACCACAAACAAATTTGGGGTGCTTTGATGTGGGTCGGTCATAGGTGTTCCCATGACCCACATACGACCTCGTCCTCGTTCGTTATTCATACAAAAAAATCAGAAATAACCCTTCCATGGAGTTGATTCTTCAACTCCAACGGTTTTGGAATAAGAAAATATTCCTTGACAACATATAAAAATTCAGAATTTGTCGTCAATATTTCGCTTTTACGTGTTAAACCAATGGCGACGTCTGAAATTTGGATTTCTTGGCTGCCCTCCCCTGGGACTGTTAGAGAATTTACAACTTATCAGCCTGCAACTTATTAATTACATGACAGAAACAATGCAAGACACTGGCACATTTGAAAAACAGTGCGCCCTCAAGATTTTTCAAAATCGATATTTTTGCAAGGTTGTAAGGCGTTTATATACAAAAGCCCTCACCCGAAATGATTTAAAAGACCAAATCAGCAAACAGAACGATTTTATAATTTAACGTCGCCGGCGACGTTAAATTCAGCAGACGACGAAAATGACGTTTAACACAAGAACACGCACGCCGTATGCATGTTTCCCACGCTATGCACACTGTTTGATCGGTCTATAACCTTTGTGGTTTTAATATAAGTGAGTACGAGTCAAAAATATTCATGTAATATACACATTTGTTGATTAAAGTTATGGAAAACTTAAAAGTTGGCCTACAAATTACCTGCATGTCTTTATCCTCATATCAATGTCCCTATCTGTTTTGGGGTATGTTATTTTTATGTGTAAAATATATCTCTGTTCTTCCAATGGCCTAGACTATCATTTGAGAGCAAATTGAAGAAATTTCATATTTTGTGAAAATGTGCCAGTGCCGCTTTAAACAGCGCCATATTGCAACATTCCTGAAACACACAACGAAATGCACCGAATGGGGAGTGCAAGCTTTCATGGTTCCTTTGCCCATACGAACCATGTAGATAGTGGTATTCAGAAATATCTGAAATATACAAATTAAATCCGAAATTGAGTTCCCGAATTAAATCCAGCAAGTGGCCCCAGCGAGATTAGAACCGAGGACCCCTTGCTCCAGAGGTAATCTTGCCAACCACTATAGAGTAGACCACGCCACTTTCTCAGACAAAGACTTGGTTGACCAAAGGCTAACTGGTCACGAATATTTAAATCTAAATGACCGTTAGCGTTATTGGAAAGAACACTGTTTTGCAGCAGGGTTAATCTACTAACCCTGACGGATTTTGAAATCAATAATTTATTCTAATATTTACATGATATTACTAAGATTTATTGAACGAAGTTATAATCAATCAATCTTTATTGACAATCACCAAACATTATGGTATAATCAATGTAAAACATACAGAAAGTAAAATGATACACATACAAGCATTAAACAATCAAGTTTTAAAACAAATTCTCAAAAAAAGTCAACCTTTACGTATAGTAAAACAGGTACTAACAAAATTAAAGGTGCGTGTTCCGATCGTCTTTAGGACCCCCTGATTTACAAGGAAGTAGTTTCGATTTTGATATCAGATGAAAGGCCGTATTTTTCTGATTGTCGTCCTGAAATTTGAGCCCTCAAATCCATTTCATTCCTAAGATATAAACCAAAAACCGCCGTTTTAGTGGTTAACCATCAATATTAGCACGGTATTGAATAGGGCTTTGCAAATGCATTATAAACCGCACGTTTGTTTCCCACGGTACTTGATGGGGCATATGTGCAAGTGCCATGCTCTCATATTAAGTAGAGAACACAATAGACATAAATCGGAACAAGCACCTTTAATAATAATTTTGAGAATATCAAAATCTTTAGCACACATGATTAAATTGAAAATATCGTTATTGGACATGTTGTCTAAAAGTAGATGTTCTTTTAGATCTGCAAGTAACTTATTGCGTTGACTATCGTAAAGGCTGCATTCTATTATAAAGTGATATTCATCCTCTACCTTATTTAGTCACATAAGAGGTGGTGATTTTGTAAGGTCACTGGGACCGAGGCTGCTGTAGAAAATACACGTAAGAGTTCCATAAATTACCGTTTGGAAATCCCAAATGCCCAAATCGAGCAGGTCGTGTCCTGGTCCCCTTTCCGCATTTATTTTGTGTGTTTTGTTTTTCTTTATTTTCCGAGATAAATCTTCCGTAACTTTCCTGGGAACTGATTGGACAAAACATTTTGAGGGCGCCGTTCCAATGCACTGCGGTCAAACAATGTGATACTAATACTACCAAGTTAATACTTGGTCACTGGTTAGAAGACTCACAGGCCCTAGTTTATAATCTTTCATATTGCTCTTTTTAGCTCACCATTTACCTGTCCCCAAAATACTTTGTTTTGTTGGCATTAAATTTTCCTTTACAAGTTGCACCAATTTCAATCCCACCATGATGACTCTGAATTTCCCCATATCCCAACCTGCACACCCTCCCTGTAGAGCTTGCACTCACTCTGCTCTACACAACTCACGTTAAAGACGCCAACCCACTAAATTCCAAAGCCATATACACAATCTTGTATCTTCGTGGGGCGTAACTCACTTTTCTAATTCACAATTCCTTAACTCGCCCTTTTTTTAAACTCACCATGTATTTGTCCACGACATAAACTTCGTAACTCGCCACTTGGAATTGGCGTAAGAACCTGTTACGGGACGAACCCAAGGTGGTTAATAAACAAAATTCACAATGACTATTTGTAAGAAGATTGACTTGACCAAGATGTAAATTCAAAACAATGATTTTAATACATAAATGAAATCTAATCAATCACGAAATACAATATTAACAGTGCACAAAATTATATTTCTTACCTATTTACAAATCAAATTAAACACACCATCTCAGGGTCTTGTAGAATCAGGTCCACATATAAATCTTGGCGACACAATTCTTGCTGGCACAGTTCAGTAGTTTCGCGAATCGCAAAAGTCCTTTGGTCTAGACCGGCCGATTAATCTATAAACTCGTCGACTTGGAGAAACACTGAAAGTATAACTGCAGCTTGATGGTATAACATTGTCCATACAGGTACGCCATTACAATTGAAGGTGCAACTTCTTGGTATAGGCATCACTGGTATAAAAGACCTACACAATCCTGCTGGGTATTCGAATGTTAACTTTTTTTCCAAAGGCACCAAATTTTGAGCAGCTCTGACGATTCTGACGACTTTCCAGAATTATATGAAATATAATAACATTTTATAAAATCAAATGTTATGCAAAGTTCTCCACCTTCTGTTTTGAGAGGTCTCCACTCGATGAATATCTTGTCAACTGGCAAAGAGGAAAGGACTTGCAAACAGAGTTGTCCGTAGCAAATTTCCCAGAGCAAAACAAAAACAAGCGAAGACAAGACAAACATTTCGCCATCTTTTCAGTTCGCTGAAACATGTTTAAAGGAAGTTCACATCCTGTGCTCGAAGTGTTTTGACATAGCAATTACACAAAGTCTATTGTTCATCAGCAGGTGTGCAATTCGTGCTTCCTATAGTAAACAAAGAACCTCTATACCAGTTATTAGAATGATGAAGATAAGACACTGTGCTCCTATTGTCCTCTGACTGCGAACATCTTCTGCCATGTTCTTCTCAGGAAGTTCTCACACACTAGTCCGATTAGAACTAGGTCAATCAGACAAGTCATGCTTATTGCACAACACATTGCAAGTTTCATATTAATATTTTCCAGTTCTCCTCACTCATAATTTAACATGATTTAATTAATATAATACAGAAAAATAATATAATATTCAGGAGTCTGTCACAAACCTAACTCACCAATAGGACTTGTTATTTTATCTTCGTGGGGGTAACTCACTTTTCTAACTCGCTTTTTCTTAGCTCACCCTTTTTTTAACTCGCCATGTACCTGTCCCGGGATTTCATGATCGTGTACAGTAGATTTAGAATCTATTTGTCGATGAGAAGCTGTGACAATTTTGCAGGCAATTTACATATTATTGACAACCTTTATTAAATCTTCGTTTGAGAGACTTTGAAAATGGATGTCTTGACGAGAAAGTCCATACTTTTTTATATGTTATAAAGCAATGTTTTCTTATTCAAAAACCGTTGGAGCTGAGGAATCAACTCCACTATAAATAACGGTATTATTAGATAATTTTAATAACGGACGAGGACGAGGTCGTAAATGGGTCATAGTAACACCCATGCATGAATCGTCTACATCAAAGCCCCTAAATCTGTGTGTGGTTTTGTGTCTTTATTGCTGTATCAGTTTTTATTCATTTGGGTGAGTTGCTATGATGAAGCTTGGCCACCATCGTAGACTCATCGTCTGCCGCCAATTGACGAGTGTACACTTCGCTCTCTATAGCACGATTCATCTTGTCGGGGGGGGGGGACAGGACACCACCTGTTTGATTTGGGCATTTAGGATTTCTAAACGGTAATTTACGGAATTCTTACGTGCGTTTTCTTCTGCAGTCTCGGTCCAAGTGACATTACAAAATCGCCTCTTAAACCTTCGTTCAATAAATCTTAGTACCATAATATCATGGGGCTTGTGGATTGGCGCATTTTTGAAATTTTGGATTTTTGCACAGTTGTGTTGTTAATTGTCTTTTTATCTATACCTGCGAGTGACAATGCTAAAAAAAATCGTATTTGTCATAAAAGAAGCGATTTTGTAATTAGAATCGGGATCCCTGATTGTAACTTAATGGCGGAGCTGGAAACGCCAAATTTTTGTCCGTCCATGATGATAGTGTCACCTCATGAAATTGGCCTCTAAATTGACATGTCTGAACTGACGGAACAACTAATGGATGAGCGTAGACACGTACAAGGCGCGATTTCCCGGCTATTTCATATTGAAATGACATTTCCAGCAGCCGTGGAATTATTATCGGAGATCTCCGATAATAATTTTTCTAATTACAAAATTTCTTCTTTTGCGACACATAGAGAATTTTGAGCTCTACCATTCAAAGGTATTATTGACCAGCCAATTACCAATGCAACTGTGCAAAAATCTCAAAATATTCGGAAAATTGGGGGCGGTCTTCGAAAAAGTGTTGTTATTGCTTTAACCCCGCTGCAAGACTGTAATTTCCAGTAACGACCATTTAGATTTAAATATATCCTGACCAGGCATAGCCTTTAGTCAAGTCTTTGTCCCATATGCGTAAGAGCGCCCTCCTACCGTTAAGTCTTTGAAAAAGACAAGCACTCGGGTTACACCGCGCCGGCGGCGCACGCCGGATGTTGATGCTGGTGAAAAGGAGATATGGTCCGGCAGGAACCATAGTCCGAGCTCCATAGACGACAACGGAATAAAGCGTGAAACTAATGTTGCGTGAAGAGCCAACTGAATCGCGTGCCTTATTCTTTACCGTTGTAGGTTGACTGTGAGTCCGGAGGACTAAATCTCCTGCCACACCGGTTTGAATTCACTGTTGCTGTTAGAGGGTGAATTGAGTCAATCCCACAATGCACCAGTTTTGGGAAATATCACTCAATAGGCTCATGTACCCCACAAAATCCTATTCTAACACATAAAAAAACAATGACTTTTATCACTGTTTATGCTCATTTTAGCCCACAAAACATTAGTACTTAGGGAATTTTTAGCATGATCATGAAATGTTATGCGGTTCTTAAAATTTTAGAACACTGTTTATGACATATGTGTTTAGTACAATACAGTATAGGCATACTGCAAGGTCTTATGGGATTGGTTCAAAACATCCTCTGGGTTGGTATGTCCTAACCCTGGTCTTGTCCCTTCCCAGTTGATACTATCCTCATTGTGTGATTAAAATTTTATTTTAATTTTCTATTTTACTTAGTAAAGTTTTCTCACAGAGAAAGTAGTTAATAGCTTCATCATGCAGAAAAAAAGGAAAACCCATAATGATGTAATATGCTAGATGAGCTAAGTACTATAAATAGTTTGGTTAGTATTTTCCAAGTTATTGTACAAGTTCGCAAGATTGCAGAATAGGTAGTTTTCCGTAATGTCATTAATGTAAGACGATGCAATGCAGATATGATGTCGGCTAAACTTTCGAATACCCTACCACATTACCCGCCGCCGAAGCCATACCTTTTTAAAACCCAGGCAACGGCGACAGCGCGAAGCTGTATCTGGGTTGTATCTTTGTCCCACAAGAATAAAAATATTTTTTCAAGTTGGGTTTTGTTTTAAACTACGAACGTTCAATTTTTAATTTAGATAGAACTTAACTTGTACTTGATCTTGATTTGTATGGACCTACTGTTTTGGCTAATTTTGCCCTTTCCCTGTTGGTTTTTAATAAAGTTGGGATATTTGTTATGGAGTGTGCATGTGAGGGGTTTCACATAATTTTCACATTTTTTTTAAAGTTAATTGAGTAATATATAATGGTCTAATAAACCTGACTTATTTCATTTAGCTACGGTTTCCTCAAACAGCTTGGCGGTTGGAATCCAGCTCTACTAAGTTGTAGGGGCTACAATTACGAAAATGAGTTTACCCATTTGCTGTTGGTTCAAATGTGATTCAACAGGTGCGTGGATCCTCCGCCTCCTGGATGCATGTTGACTTCTGGGTTAGAGATATTTTTATTAGCTGGAACTTGTGTTCTTAGTAAAAGCTCACTAATCTCTCTTCGTTGTCAATTGTTGTTCGATAGAAGCAATGGGGACCAATCACTCCTGGGCAGGAAAGATGGCTGTCGCGTTTAATCTTGGCACTGAAATCACTTATAACCAGGTGGATGTTATATGCCTCTTTACACTTTCGAGATGATCGTTGCGTGTGCTGTAAACTCGTCCTTTTCGTTTGCAGCTGTCGCCAGTTGGGGCATATACGTGTATGATGGTGACAGTAAAGGACCATTCATACTTCCACTGCAATGCAGTGCTGCTGCACTGCTGATGTATCGATCACTTTCTGCGGCAACTTGATACAACCCACTGCAATGCGAATCTAACTTTGTTGCAGTACTGCATTACAGTATGGGCAGAGACTGCTATCAAGGCAATGCAACGCAGTGCAATGGAAGTCTGAACGGATGGTTGTCATGAAAAGTAACCGGCAGTATTCTCTGGTTGATAGAATGTACACTTGGTCTGTTGCTGTACGTCGGAACCCAGTTCTTATATCCCTGGTACTTTGTTATTCAAATTGCAAATAGAAATGAAAATAAAATCAATATATTAAATTGATTCTCGAAAAGGGTGCAGAATTAGGGTGTCATTCAAATTGACCCTTCTTGCCATGCTCCGCACTGCCTCTCATTATGTTACTTTCTGCAGAATTATAGTTTCCATTGTTTTAACTTTTTAAGCCTTGTCTTCCTATAATTAGAAATGACTTCAGAAATTGTGTACAAATATGGGTTAATGGCAGAATTTATAGGTAAAACAAAGGTCACCAACCAAGCATACACTGATGGGGGCAGAGCGAGTACTCTTGCTTGAACTAAAATCCCAAGGAAAATAATTGGAAACCAGCAAAAGAAGTCCTTAGCCACAATAGCTGTTACCTTTCTGGTCAGTTTAATTTGTTCCAGCATTTCTCTTGTCCGTCCAGATTGCTTGGATGACTTTTGAACATCTCTCACAATTTCTACGTAACATACCAGTATTATCAAGTAACAGACGCAGTTGAGACCGAGGAAACGGCTGTCGAAAAGAATAAACCAGTGGCTAGACCCTCGAATTGTATGTTGTAATCTGGCAGCTTATAATATACAATCAAAACATAGTCAATAAAATATTTCAAGCGGACTTCTGATGAGTACTTTTTGGTTAAAGACAATGGGAGCCCAACACACACATGAGAATTATCATAAAATTTGAAATTTTCCCCTGCTAAAATGGATGGGACTATGCCTATTGCCAATGACATAATCCATACTACTACAGCGGTTACTTTTGCTGACCTCTTGTCGATATGCTTGGAAGAGTATGGGAACTTAATGTTAAGAAATCTATCAATACTGATTAATGTAACAAAGAACACTGAAGCTTCGGAGGATGTTATCGATAATGCTCCAGCAATCCTGCAGGTAATGCCAGATCTCCAGGTTTCAGCCAACATGGGAAAATTGTCTCCAAAGTAAATATCAGCTGATGCAATGATTATCATGTACGCACCCATAAGAGAATCAGATGCTGCAAGATTGCTAAGCAGCAAGTCTTGTACCTTGTATTTGTGAGATTTTTTTCCTTTTCCAAACCAAGACAAACATATTTCCACAAAAGGCATTCAAACCGACAAGCCACATAACGACCATTAAGATTTTGTCTGATAACAGTCTACTGCAAGTAAGGTATGGCGATCGGTCATTTGTTGCACTGCAAATAATTTCGTTTGATACATAACAGTCACATATTTCATGTTGACTTACAAACAATTCTGTTTTCCTAGGTATCCCAGAAAAAGAATGGCTATTTACCCGTGTTAATAGGTTGTCCTGAATGTTCAGAATATGCAAGCTAGTCATGTTAATAAACTTTGGAATTTCTTTTAACTTGTTTGATGACATGTCTATGAAAGTAAGGCGAGTGGTTTCTTTGAATAAACCAACATTTGTAAGGGTATTGTCATTCAGTATAAGATGTTTCAAATTAATCAAATCTTCAAATATATCAGACGGGATTGTACTTAATTGATTGGAATCCAACCTCAATATTTGTAAATTTTCTAAGCCACTAAATAAACCAACAGATAATCTATTCAGCTTATTCTTTCCCAAATACAAGACAATTAGTTTGTTCAAATGCTGAAATACACTTGCACTTAACGTAACTATTTTATTTCCGCTCAACCTAAGTGTGGTTAGATTCCTCATGTTCTGAAACAAATCAGTATCTAACGTGACCAAGTTCATACTGCTGAGGTCAAGTCTCTCCATATTTACTAAATCACTAAAGAGTTCAACTTGTAATGTATCTACCATGTTTTCAGAAAGATCTAGTTTAGTTAGACTATCCAAACCGTGAAACAAACTTGCCTCCAAAGTGATCAAGTGATTTCCGTTGATCATGAGCACAACCAGTTTTACAACATCCATAAACAATTCAGTTGACAATGCATTCAACTTATTGTTAGACAGATACAAATACTTCAAATTGCTTAAACCTTGAAACACTTTTGTATGTAGTGTAACCAACAGATTATTAGAAAGGTCCAAAGTAGTCAATCCTACCAAACCTTGAAACAAACTCACATCCAATCTAACCAACTGATTATTATTGAGTCTGAGATCAAGTTCTAGTACATGTAAATTTCTTAAATCCTGAAATAATTCAGCTGGTAATATACTTAAATAATTATCAGATAGAAATAGTTGAATAGGAGGGGATAAACCTTGAAACAACCCTACATTCAATGAATTCAATCGATTATTATGAAGGTACAGAATTTCTAAATTTCCAAGATCCCGAAATAATCCTGGAGGTAATGTTTGCAACTTATTCCCACGAAGAAAAAGGTATACCAGACTTTCCAAACCTCGAAACAAAACCGTGTCAAGTGTTATCAACTGATTTTCAGACATTGACAGTTGGAGTAGATTGCCTAGCCCCTGAAACAATCCTGGAGGCAATCTTTGTAGCATATTCCAACTGAGAGAAAGATATTTTAGATTATTCAAACCTCGAAACAAGCTTACATCCAATGTAGTCAAACGGTTTTTCTTGAGTGAAAGCTCCTTCAGCTCTTGCAATTTATGGAAAACGCCTACATCAATTGTGGTTAAGAGATTCTTATCAACATTCAACTCTTTCAGGTTTTCTAATTGATTAAGCACTCCTGTTCGTAACGTTTCCAGCTTGTTCAAAGTCAACATTAACGCTTGCAAATTTCTTAAACCCCGAAAGGAATCAACTTCAACTTTTACAATATTATTTTCAGTTAGATCAACTACATCAATGTTAGATGGATACATAATCATCTTTGATAGAACATGACCATTATCAAGGCAGTGAAACATTACCTCGCTATTACTAAGCGTTGCAGTACAATTCGAAAGAAAGTCAAGCCTACATTCTTTTCTAGATCTGTAATTCACCAAGTCACATGTAATTTTATCACTGTACCCTTTCAAATCACGGCATTGTGGAGTCTGACTTTTCATTTGCCCTGACTGATTATTAACTTCGAATTCAAGGCAAAACGGTTTTGATTCTAATTCTGGTATTTCCCTTAATTGTAGATTAGCAGTACCTTGCAGAATTATCTTGAAGTTGGTGTCCATAAAAACAACACTGCAGTCTTCAGCTTGTCTCGTCAATACCACATACCTGTATGGACAGTCAACTAAGTTCAATGTATAGGGAAAACATTTCATTAGTCGTGTCCTTATCATATTCGCTAATCTCCAGTAATATCAGTGATCCTGAAGGTACAGCCACTCGAAGAATGCAGGTTTGATACGGGGTACCCTCAAAGGATATCAGGCCTCGACTAGCATTACTATCGTCTACAATACATACGTTTGTATTGTTGGTAACATTCCACAAAGGTGTCGATAGTAGTGCTTCGGTGGTCACTCTGTTGAAAGCTGTGGGAAATTTGACAACCAACAGCGTAAAAGAAAATTTCAGGACAAAACTGTAAATGTTGTAGAGAGCCATAATAAATCTCGTGGTGTCAAGATAAGAGGAAATTTGTAATATATTGCAATTATATCGCTCTCAACCTGGGAATTGATGATTGTCTCTGTAACGAATTTTATCGTTATCTGGTAGCTTGCAGTCCATCCAATTTACTGTGTGCTGTATTGACAATTTATTTTTAAAAATATCAGTCTCTGATGACGTGATTGATTAATCCGAAGCTTTTTTTTCAGTAAATACACAAAAGGCAGAAGCATAGTATGTAGTAGTTAAGCAATTTTCCCCACGTGAAATTTTTTTAAGAGAAAAAATTTAAATGAATCGATCTAATGAACCGGAATGTGTCTGAAGTCACCATGCCAACCAATTTTACCATATTTACGTAATTCGATTCTTACACTATATACACCTGGCACAAAAAGTATCTCGGCATGTTTTTCGATCAGTATTGTGCCAAAGTCCTACCATTTTGAAAGTTTTCGAAATATACATTTTATTGTCTAGGTCTTGCTCTTTCATTTAATACCTGGCTTGTAAAAAAGCGTGCAGAAATGGCTGCGATAGAACGCCCGAAAGACGAAAACCCCCAAAACCAAAAGTTGCAGTTTTTGGATTTTTCTATGGGCATTGCAGTGTACTGGACACGAACACGCGGACCACAATCAATATTGCAAGTAGACTTTCTCGCTCATTCAGTCGAAAAACCTCTTATGTGTAAAATCAATACACACGTATTATTGCGTTGTACCACACAGTGACCATTGGAAAATCCCAAAACTGCAACTTTTGATTTGGGGGTTTGCGTCTTTCGGGCACTTTATCTCATCCTTTTTGCACGCTTTTTTTACAAGCGAGGTTGTTAAATAAAGAGCAAGACATAGCAACAAAATGTATATTTCGAAAACTTTATAAAGTTGCGTCCGTCACTACTTTTTGAAGAACAAAAAAAATATTATATCAGTTTATATGTTTCAAGTCAACTTACCGAGCTACATGGAAGTTTCAGCATACAAATGCCATGAAAATTTGCTCGCAGTTGAAAACGAATACCACGCTAGTTTGTGGCATTATGGAATGTCACCGCTTTCCAAACCCCATAATGCATCTCGTAGTGTCTTCATTTTCATCCCGGAACGTGGTACCAAAAAAGTTTTGTTGTGAAATTGGTTCGTTCGCGTCGGCGACCAGTGGCTAAAAATACAGTACAAAGTACTTTTCACGTGAAATTAAAGGGGCATATTTCGTGATCCACACCTCAATCCCCCCCACTTCCACCAACACGGGGTGAATCCAGAGTATGAAGCGATCCATTTAAAAAACACACAGTGAACGAAAAACCAGGACCAAGCGGCTTAGCTATATGGGTCTTATATTCATGCCAAGGCAAGAAGTTTGTAATTTCTCAATCCATTTTGGAGGGCCACCTGTTGAAGCGATATTTCTTTGTGCCGATCGATCGCCAGAATAGAAATATCACATCCGATTGTGGTTCAGTGGAGTGAGTGTCTAGCCACCGGTTATCATCTCCTGATGTCTAGTATCCGCACAGTGTTCCAAGATTCTAGTTTAACTGGCACGCGTAGTCTCCCTCTCCTAACATACTTTTGGCACACACATTTTCTTTCTGTGCAATTGATGAGATAAACGACATTGTGGATTGACAGTTAGGACTATGAGCAAAACTTATCACCTGTGTCATTACTGGACTGGAGAAATTGTTGGCGGTGGTATGTTGAACAGAACCAGAGTGTGTTTTATGCTTGTAACCACTTCTGTTGATTTACAAGATAGGTTGATGACGACCCTACCACAATTCCTTGATGTTCCTTGGATGACTGAAGGCTTACATAGGGGTTTTTGGTAATGCTGCTTTACAACGTGAGAAAAGAATGGGGAGATACTTGTTGATATAGAATCCACTGTGAATGGGATGGGTCGTATGTCAATCCGATCTTCATTCTTTTGGTCATTTTTTGACGAGGAGCAAGCCTTCATGATCTAGGTATATCAATGCTTCTTGATTTGGCTCTTTAATCACTTTGCCGGGTATCCTCTTCCCTAAGATAGCTGTTCAGATTTTTCACTTTGGCCGGGTATCCTCTGTCCCTAAGATATTACGACATTTAAAAACCCGGGCGTATATGCTATGGTTAGCAGATCGGTGATGCAGTGAGCGCGCCCATGCCCAGTTGTGTTCAGAAATGTGACCGCATTAATTCAAAGTCTACTCTGGCTCGATCTCGGTCACATTCATGAACAGCAGCTGGCCTTGGGCGCGCTCACCTCATCTGCAGAAGCATAAGCCCACTGCTTTCTAAAGTCGTTAATGTTACAATAAAATTTATAGTTCTGCTGCGCAAGCATCTCGGCTTTTAAGCAACATCACAAGATTAAAAGAAGTTTTCCAGACTTTCCAAACCTCGAAACAAAACAGCTGTCCAAGTGTTATCAACTGATTTTCAGACATTGACAGTTGGCGCAGTAGCATAAGCTGCCCCTAGCCCACCTGAACAACAACTGGCGAGGCCAATCTTGTGCTTAGCCATATTACCAACTAGAAGGAAAGATATTTTAGGATAAGTATTCAAATCTCTGGAACAAGTTACATCCAATCGTAAGTCAAACGCGTTTTTACTTGAGTGAAAGTTCCTTCAGCCTCTTGCCAATTTATGGAAAACGCGCCCCATACTCAATGGGCCGTGCAGCTATAAGATGATATGTATCAACATTCAACTCTTTCAGTATTTCTGAATTAGATTAAGCCACTCCTGTTCGTAACGTTTAGAAGCCTTCGTCAAAGTTGGCTAAAAATGTACGCCCCCTTGCAGATTGCAAATTTCCTTAAACCCGAAGGAATCAACTTCAACTTTTACAATATTATTTTCAGCTTAGGATCAACTACATACAATGCTTAGCCCATCGGATACATATTATCATCTTGAATTTTAGAACATGCACCATTATCAAGGCGCCAGTGCAAACAGTACGCGTCCTAGTACATAAGCCCGTTGAGCATGCCTACAATTCCGAAAGAAAGTCAAGCCCCTCCATTCTTTTATTAGATCTTAATTCACCAAGTCACATGCCTAATTTTATCACTGTACCCTTTCAAATCACGGCATTGTGGAGTCTGACTTTTCATTTGCCCTGACTGATTATTAACTTGCTTTCTACCCCTCGCAATTCAAGCGCCCAAGACGGTTTGGTTTTGATTCGAATTCTTGGTAATATTCCCTTATTGCTAGTATTAGCAGTAAACGTGCAGAATTATCTGGAAGTTTCGTTTGTCCATATAAAACAAATACAATGCACACAGTCTTCAGCTTGTCTCGTCAATACGACATACCTGTATGGACAGTCAACTAAGTCCCCCTCTCGCCCTTCAATGTATAGCCGCGCGCAAACATTTCATTAGTACGGTATCTTTGCCCCTGCCACCCCCATGTCACTTATAATATTCGCTAATGGCTCCAGTACATATCAGTGATCCGTGAAAGGGCTTTTTTGTTGCCTACAGCCACTCGAAAGAATGCAGGCTGTGCATACGGACAGACCCACCGTCGGACGGGACCCGGCGTACCCTGAAAGGATATCAGGCCTCGACTAGCATTACTATCGTCTACAATACATACGCTTTTGTATTGCTGACGTAACATTCACAAAGGCGGTGTATAGATAAGCAGTGCTAGCGGTAGGTGGTGCGTCACTACTGTTTGAAAGCTGCTGGCGACGAAATTTGACAACCAACAGCGTAAAAGAAAATTTCAGTGGACAATAACCTGTAAATGCTTGCTAGGAGAGAGCCATAAGTAAATCTCGTGGCAGTCTCCATGTGGTGATGTCACGTTAAGCAGGAAATTTAGCTAATATATTGCCCTTACAATTATATCGGCATCTAACCTAAGGAAATTGATGTGTACTCTGTAACCGAATTTTATCGACCCCTTCATCTGAGTAGCCCTTGCAGTCAATACCAATTTTACTGTCGCCCCCTGCCTGTCGGATTGACAAATTTATTTTATATAACATAATCAGTGCTTGATGACTGTGATTGATTATCCCGAATGCTTTTCATATAAAATTACACAAATAGGGCCAAGCAATCGCGCTCAAAGTGTTGCTCGCTCAGTTAGCCTAAGCAATTTTCCACACGTTGAATGTTTTGTTATTTAGAGAATTTAAATGAATCGAATCTAATTGCAACCGGAAAGGCTGGCTGAATGATCACCATGCGCACACCCATTTCTACCATATTTACGAATTAGATTCTTTACCACCTTATACACCTGGCACAAAATCTCGCCGCATTTGTATTCCGATCTAGTATTGTGCCAAATGACTTCCTACATTTTGCCAAAAGTGTTCCGAATTTGTCTGCAAAATATACAATTTTAGTCGATACTAGGTCTTGCCTCTATTCATTTAATATCACTGCTTGTAAAATAGCATAGCTGCAGAATATGGCCTGAAGATAGCAACGCCGAAATGCACGAAACCCCAAAGTTGCACAGTTTTTTTTGCGAATTTTATCTTATTATGCGCGCCATTGACAGTATGCCTACAAGGACGACGCCAGATCACGCCGGACCACAATCAATATTTGCAAGTTAGCGCTTTCTCGCTCATTACAGTCGAATAAACCTCTTATAGACCTGACTAAAATCAATACATACGCTATTATGCGTTGCGTACCACACGCTGACAGTTGCAAATACCCAAAAGCGCAACTTTTGATTGGGCCCGTAGTTTGCTCTTGGGCACTTGTATTAATCCATTTTTGCCACGCTTTTTATCAGCCGAGTGCCTGATCGTAAATGGAAAGAGCAAGACATAGGCCAACAATAATGTTATATTTCTCAAACTTTGTATAAAGCTTTCGCTCACTACTTTTTGCTGAAGCAATCAAAAAAAATAGTTATATTCATTCAGATATCTATCAAGTCAATCTTAACCGAAGCTACGTGGAATTTTCAACATCAGAAATGCCATGAAAAGTTGCCAGTTGAACGAACAAACACGCTGTTGCCATGCGCATTTTGGGAAGTTCACGCTTTCACAAAATCCCATAATTCATCTCGCTGAGTTTGTACGACGTGTTGTGCATAGATCATTTTTATTTACATCCCGCGAACTTGACAAATCAAATTTTGTTGCCTGAAATGGTTCGCGGCATTACCCATTGCGCTCTGAGCCCGCACAGCCCCCCCCCACCCCCCCCCCCCCCTGCGCTAAAAATACCAGATACAACAGACCTACCTTTTCACACTGAAATCAATGCAAATTAAAGGGCGCATTTCGTGATCCACAACCTCCTCCCCCAAATTACACCAACAGCCGCCGGGAATCCAGAGTATATGAAGGCGATCCATTTTAGAAAAACAAAAACAGCCCTGAAAGAAAACAAGAGACCAGAGCGAGCCTAGTCCAAATATGGGTCTTCTAATGAATCTCATGCTAAGCAGCGAAAAGTATATCAAATTGTGTAATTTAGAATTATAAAAAATAAAATTGAATTTATAGCCTAATTTCTCAATCCATTGGGAGGGCCCCAGCCTGGTTCGCAAGCACCGATATTGCATTGGAGCGCATCGTATCGCCCAGGAATGCAGAATAGCAATATATCATCCGGATGTGTGCGTTCAGTTGAGACTGAAGATGATCTAGCCACCAGTGCCACGTTTATCTCCGCTATGTCTACGCTATCGCCACAGTGCAATTCCAGAGCTATATGGCTTTTAATGCGGCCCACGACTTAGTCTCTCCCCTACAATACTGTTGGCACATTTTTTTTGTATGCCAATTGCCATGCCAGATAAACTACATTGGTGGATTGACAAGCCTGAGCCTAGAGACTGCATGCCAATGCAAAACTTATCACTGACCTGTCATTACTGCCCGATGGAGAGAATATTGGTAATGGCGGCCGGTGCCCCCGTATGTTAGAACAGAACCAGCCAGACTTGATGTTTATGCTTATGCTAACAGCCATTCTGTTGATATACAGAGCTATTAGCGTTGATGACACCTCCCCCCCATTCAACACCACCATCCCCCCATTATCCCTCCCCCACAAAACTCCCAGCACCCACACCTCCCCCCCCCCTCCCCCAATTCTCCACAACCCTCACCATCCCCACCACCCCTTCCCCCCCTTCCCCCTCAACCCCAACCCCCCCCCCCCACCCCCCCCCACCCCAACGCCCTTCATCCTCACTCCGCCATCACCACCCTCCCCCCCCGCACTCCCTCCCCACCCCTCCCCCCCCTCCCCATCACCAACACCCCCTAACCCTAAACCCCACACCCACTTCCCAAGTTCCTCCCCCCCATCCTCCACTCAAAATCTTCTTCCCCCCCACCCTGCTTGTCCTCACCCTCACCCCCCCCCCCCCCCCCCCCCCCCAACCACCCCCCCCCCCTCTTACAGGTCCTACCTTACCGCCCTCTGACCTAACCACAATGTCACTTGATGTTCCTTGCGAGGACTGAAGGGCTACCATATATGCGCGGGTTTTGGCTATGGCGTCTTTACAACGTTGAGAAGAAGAATGAGGGAGGATACTTGTTGCATTATAGAAGCCCACTTGGACCTAGAATGGACACGATGGGTCCTATGCCTCAATCCGCAATCTTTTTTTATTAATTATTTTGCCCGTCATTTTTTGACGAGGAGACCCAAGAGTCCGATTACTGTATTGACGCACGCGGATATCAATGGCCTGTTCTTGTATAATTGCCCTCTTTAATCACTTTGGCCGGTAGTCACTCTGCTCCCTAACTGATATACGTTTCAGATGATTCACTTTGGCCGGGGCAGCTATCCTCTTGTCCTCTAATCGCTAATTACGACATTTAGCAAAACCGACGGACTTATGCCCGTATGACACAAGATGCACGGCTGATCAGTGAGCCCTGCGCCCAGTCGCACAGCCTGCCCATGTTCAGAAATGTTTAAATGATCTGCATGAAATTCAAAGTCCACTCGCTCGATATCGGCATCACATTCGGAGAACAGCGTCCCTGGGCCCAACATTGGCGCGACGCCTCAGCGCATCTGCCCCATAGCATAAGCCCGCGCTTCATAATGGATGTTAATGCCTTATAAAATTAAAATTTATATGTTCGGTCATGCGCAAGCCATACTCGGGCTTTTTAAAGACAACCATCACAAGATAAAGAAGGTTTTACCGAGATTTATTTAACGCCCCTCTGAACCGGCAGTGATGTTTTTGAGGACGGTACAAGTTTCACACTAACAAATGCAGCACTTCAAGCAGAGTGGCTTCAGCAAAGCCGTACTATCCCCATATGGCCCACACACGTACGCAAGAAGTTCAGAATTCTTGAAACCGCCTAATGACCACCATTGACGCGTCAATTTCGGTTACACGCATTTAACGCCCAAAACTATAGACGAATGAGCCATCACCACGTTCGATCAAATACAACGATATGAAGCCGGCTGAAACTCCGTATACAATGCTATACCATTGCCAACACGGATATAGTGAATCAAGAAGAGTAGTTGCTTATAGAAGCTTTGTTTTAATACGCTCATTCGAACAAGCCACATTTCATGAACTTTTAACCTTTTACATTGCCAAAACTCTGACCTTTGTGCGCCAATCTGCACAGACCTATGATATGACTAAAGTTGCCCCATGCCTATATATCGACGCACGCCGAGAAAGCCGCCATTGATAATTGCAATTGTATAAACAAACATAAACATATTAAAGACTTATTCTGCAATACTAATGGAGATAATTGAGTCTCCTCTCCTGTATATTAATAACTAGATTAATTAAAATTACTAATGAAAAACGCCTTTGACAATAATACCCGTTACCTAGTGGTACTCCACGAGCTGCTCACCAAAGCTTCGAACACTTGACCTTTAACGCGCTTCTTTATAATGCGATCTGTGCGGCGCCGTTTCCATACTGTGCTATGCAACACTGAGGCATGGCCTCGAAGAGCCTATTCTAGCACCGACCCTTCAATTGGCCTGCATGCGTTAGGATCTGTCTAGCTTGTTTTGCCCATTTATTAGATTTCTTTCTAAACGGTTTTTCTAAGCGACTTCCATTGGTCGCGTATTATTTTCATAGCCTTTGCAGGCAGGAAAAAATTTGCCACAGATGACGTACCAGCCTGTTTCTGTAATAATCTGCGCCTTCGATCATTATCAGTTCATGCCGCTTATCGGTAAGATTCATCATCTCGAAACTGTCGGTCTCAATTAAGAATCAGACTTTTGATGTCGCAAATTATCACAAAAAGCAAAGCTATACTGTCTGCAATACTTTATGCAACCCAATTTATATTTTTCCGTCATAGAATGGCTTACCTTGCCATGAATTGTAATGCAGAAAAGCCGGTCCATGATGCATTGCATCTAGTTGCGCTTTTGTATAACAATAAACTATAATTTTTTATTTTAGTCGAACTTTAAAGAATATAATGAGCCCGCGTGTCACGGCTTGCACTGGTATATTTACAATAAACGTATATATACATAATATAATTTGCCATTACGGCCCCCCTAGCTGGCCTGCCAGTCTCCGACAGCATGCTAAAGGAAGGTCAGCCCAACAAAAATACGCAACACCATGAGACACAACAACGGGGGTTTCCTTATTTTCTATTTTTTATCATACAATTTAATCTTTTATTTCTGAGAAAATGTCTCTACTTTAACACACAGAAAATCAAAGCTGATTTGCCAAAGTCTAATTGAAGCCAAATTTTGGTCCCTGAATCACTGCAGGGTGGTTCCCCAACCAACTTTCTTTGGGCTTCCTGCCACTGAGGGTGTAGCGTCCACTCCATGTCAATTAGCCCATGTATGACGCTGGCCCAAAAGACGATGTCCAATTGGTCAAGTTGGCCCGACTGCCGTTTAGCTTACCTCGGTATGTTGCGGCCCTGGAATGACGAGCGGACCGACCAATCAGCGAGGCCGCCTTCTGGCCCGTATGTTAAAACTTGGGGCTGTTACCCGCCTGAAGTTTAGATATGATGTGGGATAATTTTGACCTCTCCCTTTATCACAATCCGGCGCTGACGCAGCCGGCCAAGACAGGTTGCGGGTCCTATGCAGTTACGAAAATACCCACCCTCCCACCCAAGTGGGGTACTGCCCGGTTGCGGTGGCCCCGCGTCTCCCCTCAGGAAAATGTGGCCGGTAGCCCACATGAGCGGGTGACACCAAATGCAAGTCGGCAATGGCGCTGTCGTTAATTGATTGCTCCAGCGGGCTCGGCGATCATCCCATCCTTCGGCTATGCCATAATGTTTGCCTTGGTAAACGCTTACCCCTGTTCTCGCGTAGAGCGGGGCATTGCAAGCCAGACCCTCTAGAGACTTAAGCCATTCTTCGCAGATTTGACCCCAATCGCCCATTGGATCCCTATTTGTGTTGGCCACGGCCTTTAAGTCACCCCATTTTCTACTGCAAATCGCTTGTTCCTGTATCACGCATGTTGCTGCTTGTCATGAAATTGCCCGTCTCACTGCCCCGCCAAACAATTGTAATGTAATTACCGCACTCCCTGTGTTTTATCGTGTGTATTTGAAAGAAGTGATTTCTGCGGAGAATCAAACAATATTACTTAAAGAAAACTAGCTTTGCCGAAATTGTATGATGATCACAGCTGCCCCTGGTGTATTTTGAGCAAAGCGCACGATTACTCGAGGCGCCAATTTGCCCGTCGCAGAACCGCCGAGTCCAAATCGAAACACCTAGCGCTAATATTTCATTTTATGAAACAAGAATTTTCGCGCCCGCACACCACGCACACAAACAAATGGCCACACCCACGCCATACACACGAACATCTAGCGTCATTTAAAATTTAGCACTTGCCCAAACGCTGATATTTCGATATATTTGGCAAAATTATTATTTTCGTATTTATTTACAGGTCCATTCGCTGTTCATTGGCTACACAGAGAGTAACACACCGAACTATTACTTTTATTTATGCCGTCTTATTGCCTATTCCTTTCCTTAATCGTTGCGACTTTTTTCGCTCAAGACATTTGGCATCTATACGTTATCATGGCTATAACAGGTAAGCCCCTAGCCGCAGTCCAAAGTTATTCATATGACGGTTATGCCAGAGGCCGTACGCAGGATTTATTTTTTTTGGGCGGGGAGGGGGGTGCTGGACTTCAAGAACGGGACCTATTTTTCGGAAAAAGTGGCAGTTTTGCGATTTGTTAAAAGGCCTAACCTCGAAAATGGTCCTTTTTTGGACTTTTAGACATTTGATCACCAAAAAGGGGACTTTCGTTTCAAAATTTCTCTATTGTACGACACCCCCCCACACCCCTACGTACGAGGCCTGACGGTACTGAAACGATTAAAAGAGGAAAAATAAAAGCAGTACTGTTCAGCGAGATGAGATAGCTACCTCTACATTTGTGTTTACTAAAGAAACGTTATCTTAAAGGGATTTATTGGTAAAATCTATCGCGCACATATATAATGAAATATCCCTAAATATGACACACCAGAGGTTTGCCATAGTCATACGAGTTATTCATTGCGAATGAAAACTACCATTTTAATTTAACTTTCAAAGCAGTAGATGGTTTAAGGAAGCCGCCACGCCTCGCGGTTTGTTTACGCATCGTTTTGCCCACAAGCAATGGGTTAGCCTTTCACACCAATTTGAAAGATGATCGGTGTGTTAGTCAAGTTCTGGCCGGCCTAGGGAAAGACTATAGCGTTTACTTTTAACATTGAGATTAAAAACACAGCTTTAATTTAGAGTTTCCTTGTTAAAATAGATAAATTATCAAAAATGGCATACATTTGTGCCCCTAATTTTAAAAATGAGCCGTGGGGATCTTGAGAAATATAGTGTTTAAAATAAACTTAGGAAACTCTACATCTCATATAAAAAGAAGCCGACTACTCCAGAGGTACATTGAAAAGCTATCGTAGATTGCTGAAACGCGCTATTAGTGGAGTTTCGAAAAAATGATCTTATAGACGTATCAATAGCCCAGCCCATGTTGTGGACAAGATAGCACATTCCAGGACCACAATAAATTCAACTGTCAATGATCCATGTGCCATCGCTAAACATGGCATCGTTGAAAGCTCGTTTTTTTTTTAAGGTATTGTAGTCCTGCCCGATGGAATTGTATAATCGTGTCCACCAAAAGGTATGGGGATGAGTCATTATTGAATTCGGTATAGATTGATGCTGACATCAATGCTTTACAACATCAAGGTTGCACCTGGGTCTCGGAACATGGTAGAGGTGCGGAGGATGCGGAAGCGAAGAGTATCCCCATACAGTTACAGCATTCAATTAGCCTTATCACGCCTGATTGAGCCGCCGAATGCTTTTAAAAGCCCACAAGCACCTGACAGGTGCGTCACGCATCATGCCGGGCAGTGACCTTGTTCGTTGCCCGGCGTGACCGCAAATGTCAACTCATTTATACAATGGATGTGGAAACCTGGCTTCATATTGAAGCACTGATGGCCATTGACCGTCATCCAAAAAGAGCCCAAGCACAGTGTGGTTAAGAGCAGGTCCTTTATACAAAATTGTTCCCATAGAAAGTGGATAAGCGACATAATACAGACTACAGAATAAAGCCCAATTCAGTGAGCTCCAGTATTGGACGGCGTATGGGATTGGCCCCCATGTCTCTAAACGATGCACCCGCGGATAAACTTCCGTTAAACAGTTGTCTCTGGAATGGTATTGTGGTCGGTAGACCAAGCTGACGCCCACCCCGTGGCCTCCATTCATCTAATTACAGAAATAAAGGGTGATGCAGCCAATCCTTTATGGGCGAATATGTGTCCGAGGTTGGCAACAAAATTTTGGTTAAGGTATAAGGACGAAGCGCAGCCAAGTCCATTATTTTATTTTCTTTCCGGCCGAGGATACGAGGATACATTATGAGCCTCTAAAATAATACTGCAAAACCTTTATTTCTAAGTTCTTATTACCGCAAAACCGCGACTGATTATAATGAGGGGAAAAGAAAATGCATTCGCGACCCATTATTGCAGAATAATGGGCAGTAAACTGACTAATCGGAATGCTGCATTTTCAATAATGGGACAGCAGATGGTAATAGAATATATATACAATTACGGTTGTGTAGCAATCCATTTTATAGAGATCAGTGCCAACCGTTACAGTGCGACTGCGTTAAAACTATAAATATTACGCGACCCCTTCAAATGTCCACGTTTTCAGGGATTGTTAGTGTTTAGCGACAACAAAACCTTTGTAATCACAAAATGCACATAAAAAACAGTAATTTAAAAAACAATCCAATTTAATTAAATTTAAAAAAAAGTGTTTTAGTTTTTTTTCCAATAAAAATTTAAACGACTTCGCTCCTAGCCTTTGTTGATCAACGAATTTCACAAGCGATGAGGCCTAACTGCACGTGAATATGCACGCCGCTATGAGATGGGATAATTTTCGCCTGGCCCTTCTGTTTCGCGTATTGAATGCGGCCCGTTGTAAAGATACCACAGGGAATAAACATGGTAGCCTTCCTATTATTGCTGTACCGTTGTCGGAATAAAGCTGGATTTTTTCGCATTTTTGCTTTAGGAATACCAATGGCCATGCAAAACCATTCTGCGTCTCTTTTGCCTTTCTCGCTTAAGTTGTATTTAGGGGACCCATTATTTAGGGATTCATATATATGTGCCGATAGATTGCATACAAGTAAATCAATTTAATCTCGTACAATAACCCAAAAATGCAAGCGCCATATTCCATAATGTATACTGCAGCTTTTGAGGACTATTTAGGGCATTTGACAGCTTGCTTAAATGCTTTCGATGATCGAACTAGCAAATTTCCTTTGTTATGAATTCACAAGATATCCTCGGAAGAAAGCGTTATTTCCACATTCCAGTGATCTTAATTTTTTTTTCAGCAAATTGTAGATGAGCGAAGTAGGTTTCATTAGTACAAACATTCGAAGGAATAAGCCATACAGCGTGTTCCAAAAAATGCAATCATTTTAGTGGTTACTTATAATTTCAACAATTATTTGTTTTTTCGCAACATACTGCTTCAAATTTATCTGATTTGCGCTCATTGCGCTTCTTGAGAATAAAGGCGAATTAAGTTGATGTACTCAAGCCTTGCCATTTCAGTGGTTTTTTAGTTCATTTGGCTTCTTTGTTTTCTTGTCTGTTGTGTTTTGTTTTCTATCAAATGGTCCATACTAGAAAAACTAGGAAGCGTATCGTCAGAATCCATTAATACTATTTGCATTCTAATAGGTATTCTCGGCTGCAATTTACAATATTACACACGTACAAAGATATATAAAAAAATTAAGTCATGGCAAATTGCTAAGTTACTATTCTAGTATGAATATAGGGACCGTGAAAAACAACACAGATTAGTACCAGGTGATTTTGTACTTGAAAGACATGTTATTCAACTTTTCAAGGCGAGCCAGCTTCAACGAGCATCTTAGCCCCCAACTTAGAAGTGGGTCATATATAAATGCCGCCATTGTTTTCCAACACCAGTGAACCGCCTATCAGACAGAAAAGAAATTGGACAGGATTGCCATGCTAATTTCCAAATTATAGCCACCAACTATGGGTGCATTTTGCGGGACACTCTGGTATATTCTGTTATTATGAAAACTATGTGTATAGAATTAATTATTAAACAGGGCCTATGGAGAACTGAAATGATACAAATTGCCTCGTATCACGGAAATGTTGTAATAAATTGCAAAAATTTCAATTATGGTTTGATTTCTTGCTTCTATAGAAACTAGGCCAAAACGGAAATCGTTTTAACAAATGGTAGCACATGCCCCGATATACTTACACGGACATGAAATTTACCTTTTTTTGCCTGATTACAACTACTTAGTTAAAACGGCTACACTGCTTAAAAATTTCGTAAATCTCAAGAAACAGATGTTCGTAAATTTACGGAAAAATCTGTTTTAGAAAACAATAAAAATAAAAACAAAAAACATAAAAAAGCTAAAAATGTTATTTACGGAAATATTTCAAAAATTGCTGGCAGCAATAGTTTCCGGATTTTTTTTTTTTGGTTCCGTAATTTTAAATTTACGGGAAAAATTCTGTTAAAATACATATTTTTTTTCCCATAATATGAGACAATTTCTGTAAAATTTACTGTCAAAGTTCCGTTAATTGACCAAATTTCTGTAAATTTCCTAAAAATGACTGGAAACTGCTGCCAGAAATTTCCGTAAATTTTACGACATTTTTTTAACAGTGTAACGTCGTCGTTTATCAACCCCGATGTGAGGTACTTTAAATATTACCGATCAATTGAAAAAAAAAAGTTTGGCTTTTCTTAACCAATAAAGGAAACTTGATATACAACACTTTGTTGTATTATAATTATCAAACTATTCTAATCGAACTCCAATAATAAATGTCTTTTCATTTTGTAATTTTCTAGCAATGGGTCTTGGCTTTCCGGGGTTCATCTCTGGAATATATGCACATACTATTTCAAGACAAAAATAGGTTTGCCAACAGCCTGGTCCACGGGTTTTGCTGCTGCAGGAACTTTGGTATTACCAATCTTCTTTCAAAAATCCGCGAAGAATAGGGATGGGAGAGAACATTTTTGTGTACAGCAGGAATAATGTGCAATATTTGTGTCATGGCTCTGTTTTCCTTCCGTCCGCAAATCCTGACAAGGCACGTCCGCACAGACACCACCGAACGTTTATCCCCGCGTCAACCACTTTGCATAAGTGTAAAATATTGCATTGGAAAATTGCCGGCAAGCTTTAATTTGAACCTGTTTTGCAAAAGTTTCCATTTTGGTCACGTTTTATTAGGTCCGGCAAAGGATTTTGCCTTTACACCCATTTCGTATATATTGCTCCTCATCTAAACGGTTAGGGATAAATGAAGTCAGATCTGCGACATGTTCCATATGGAATATGCGGCTTAGTGTTGAGGTTTTCTTCAGGCATAATCGCGCAAATATAATTTCTTGTTGGACATTTGTATGCAATCTACCTCATAGTCTGTGGTATAACGTGGGGGCCTTTCCTATATCCGAGCTTCAATTCCTTACATCATATATTGGCGGTGTTTATCGTCATATTTGGTGTCAGGTTTGGTGGCACTGGAGCACTCTTCTTATTGTTCGTCCTGGACTTATTGCATGTTGGCAAAGGTGGCGGACTATTATCAGTACTAGTTTATGCTTGGGGAAATACACTATGGGCTATAGGAGGCGTCCTTCAGTTTTTGGAGTAAGAAATTAATGTTCTCCACAAACTGACGTACAACAGAGACCTATACCACAGAAAGCTCTGATGAGTGTTGAGAGGCTGTAGCTGACACTTGTAACACGATACAAAACGGTTTGAGTGACCATAGTGATCGTGAGTGCCGTAAATGTTACAACTCGAAACTCGAAAAGGTATTTTGATAACAAGAACTTTACACATGGGTCTTGGATCTTGGTATTCTTTAAACGCCAATAAATAAGCTTTTATTTGCCATTTATTTCATTTCAATCCGATTATTTAGAACAAAAGCTTCAACGTTATTATTGGTTTTGATAATTATTTATCCATCGAAAACAATGTGTATGGTATCAGCTGGGCAATCTCATTTTAAAGAGCTAACTTGTGGATTTCCTCAGGGATCGATACTTGGGCCATTACTCGTATATTATACGTAAACGATATTACTAATACTACAGAAATCTTATTATTTGCAGATGAAATACGACAATAGTTTACTTACATCCTGATATTACCAAAAAATTACTTGATCATTAATGACCTGTCTGATTTAAGTAGCACTGGTTTAAAGCAAATAAATTATCTTTAAATCTATACTGAAACAAATACCTGGTATTTGGAACTCCACATATGACATCAATATAGTTGTAAATCATGTTCAATTGTAAATCAATGTCGTAATGATAAGTCATCCCCAAATGACAGGAGGCATTTGTATGGCATTAAGATCACCCTCGATATACAAATTTAAAAAAGAAGAGTGTTTGAAACAAAGTTCTTGGGTTACTAATAAAAAACCTAACTTGGCAGGCAATAACGATGGGTATTTCAAACACTATATCACGAAATATTGAAGTTAAATAATGCAAATATTATGTACCACAACTATTTTAACGTTCTTTATATTGTACTCTTATCTTTCCGTATTAATATTTTGCTATTTTAATATGGGTAAATACGTCAAATTCCTAACCAATTGTTTAAGCTCCAAAAATGGGCTCTCAGAACTGTTTCTAATAGCCATAGAAGCCATACGGCGCCATTATTTTAAATCACATATTCTTAACATCTTTGACATGTATAATTTAGAATTGGGGGAGTTATGTATATATATCACAAATCAGTTGCCAATTACCTTTAATGGATATTTTACTAGACATTATGACGTCCACAATTACACACAGAAATAATATAATTATAATTTGACTCATACTAAGAAAGTATTTTTCCAGCTCAATCTGTACGGACATTTGGACTATTCCTTTGGAATTCACTGAATCAAACACCGAAGCAATCAATTACTAAACAATTTAGAAATCAATATAAAAACAACTTATTTCTAAGTAGGACTAATTTGTGATATTCTGGAGCATATAATCTTGTTTTTGAAGTTTTTTGATTATGATATTATTCAATGTGTTTTTATTTTGATATTCTTTATGTTTAACTTATGTTAAGGGGTGGTCGCTCTGGACATTTTGGCCTTTGACACCTCCTCCATAATTGTTTTTTTAGAAATGTCTTTTGTGATTGTTGATGTATATGATTTTTTTTATATTATGCAAATAAAGTTTCTGATTCGATCTGATTGCAAAATCAACTTTTTGCCTTTTGCCTATAAGCTTTGGAATGCACGACGCACATGAATACATTTCTGAGTACATCGTCTCCATTTGAAATGAAAGATAGATCTTGCTGTGTTATTCGTTTAAAGAAGACTTCGAGATTCCTGTCTCGTGTTTTACCAATAGCTTATCGCTTGATCTACCACAACGGCTCAGTTAACACTAACAAGAGAGACTTGGATCATGTTTGTTTGCGTGCTTTTTGTTGTTTATTCTGTCTGCAGACCATAGGTTTCCTTAGATTCACTACGGAATCGTCGTTTGTTTGAGTTCTGACTTAATTTTGAGAGATTTGATAATAAGGCTATTAGTCTGCTAATGCAAGTGATTGACTGCTTAATTTTGAAAAACACATATCAAATTTCCTTGATCATAAAGACATTGAGCACGTTTATGACTCATCATGAGTTTAAGGGATTGCCAGGTGCTTCAAGTAGTTCACTGTATCATAACTTCCAATTTGAGTCTTACAAATGTAGCCAATGCAAAACGGACCAATCCGATTGTGCACTCTCCTACTTGACGAAGTATATATATCTTTTGTTCTACATATCAATTGAAATGAAATAAACGGCAGATAAAAGCTCATTTATTTGGCTTTAAGAAAATACCAAACAAAGACCCATGCGTACTTAATTTTTGACCAAAATACCCTCTGTATTTCCGAGTGTTTAACATTTTTGGACGCCCTGTATACATGCATTTCGATAAACTAGGTGTTTCAAACCTAAATATCGATTGATGAGTTTATCGGCACGAGTTTATCGACATGGAGTGGGTTACTCAAATAACTAAACTGTATTTCTTTTAAAGCCAGATGCTCCTTAACCGTAGAGTGATCTTCAAACACTACGCGAAGGCCACCAATCGTTATCCAAAGCCATGCCGTGTTGAATCAATAAGTATCTTTTCTCATGGAAGTAGTATGATACCATAACAAACACAAAAACACTGTATTTTCTACAAGCTAATTGTCGTTTATTTGACTCTTCCTTCTGTTTTTTTCCTTGTCAGGTTTATTTACGACGATTCTGGTAGTTTATATGCCGTTTTCATATTATGTGGATTTTTGCGTCTTGGAGCTATGTGGACTCTGACAAAAAATGTCATCATAAATCACAATGGAGATAGAGAAATGAAACAGAACAGCGGAGGAAATTTGGTTTGAGTATTAACAATATGATACTGAAATTCCTGCATGATACAGATGCCGACGGTGCCGATAACGCAAAGGAATGTTGCAAACAAACTGGCGATTGAAACAATCTGCATTCATCTGTATGATTTCTCAATCAGAGTAAACTAACAATTAACGTAGAGTAAGTTATCATTTCGTTTCTTCGGTAGCTACATCAGCTTACATCCTAAGGGGTGATTCAACTCAGCCGCTAGTTGGACCGGCAGTTTATGCCAGGCTGTTGAGCCCGTTGCATTTAGAACAATAAGACCTGGTTCAACCGGAAATGACTAGAATAAACTGGGGGAAACCGGTGCTTGAGTTAATAACAGTGGGGTGTGAAGATTTTGAAGACTCGATTTTTAGTTCAAAAAGACCGCCTTTCCATCAAGATTCAGCGGGTTCCCACAGAAAAAAATAAGAATAAGTCTGTAGAATCTCATAAGTTACCTTTTTTCAACCTGAAGAATTGACAGAAAGACGACGAAAACGGCAGTGTCAAAGATTGGACTCTCCCTCTCCATAGAGTTACATAAATTTATTAGCGCTATGGCCTCTCCATTCAGGTACGTGTTGTAGTGAGTGTCCGTACGGACAAGAATGAAATATACCGATTGTGTCGTATTAGGTTGATTTTGGCCTTATCCTGTTGCAGATATGTTAGGGTACTGTTACTTGTTACAGACATGCAAAAATCCAGTTTTTTGATGATTTTTTCGATTTTTGTTGATATAGCAAATCATGATAGGGCCTTGAAACAACCGATACTTAACTTTTAAACAATTGTTTTTAACATTTTTTAAACACAGTGTTCTTTTTTTAAACAAGTTTTTTTTTTTTTAATAATTTTTGCATTTATAGTCTTTTTTATAGTTTTTTAACATTTTAAACAAACTTAAAGCACTATCAGTCATTTTTTCTAACACTCACAATGCCCATTTGTTTCTAAATTGCTAGTGTGTTAGGTCATATCAAACACCTTCTTATATTGCTCTCTTTGCGCAAATAGACACTAACGCATTTTAAAAGCGGCTTTTTTTTAAGATGCCAATGATGTACGACTGTTCGGATATCGATTTTATTAGGTAAACAAATGCATAAAACGTCATTTCTGATAACTCGGCGTTGTTAAGGTTAGACTTACAAAAGGTCTTTACGACAAAAAACCAGTGCCAATCAACAGGTGTAAAACCAGGAACTTTAATGAAGTGAAAAATAGGGGTAAATCGATGATAGTTGACTATAAAAACTAATTTCGTGTAAGCCGCTGCTTCGCATTCAGCTGCAATTCAAATATATAGTACCACGACTCTTATGGGGTCACAAAAGGGGTCAAAATGTAATAGAAGTACATCGATATGGGGCACAAATAAAAGCTCAAATACATGTTGTTCTAAGCACTAAGTAAACTTACTCGATTTAGTACAAAAAGGACAGGTAAATTAAAAACAAAACCGTACACTATTCGCTGGGATGATATGAGTCAAGTATGATGAGTTATACACGAATGAGCTTGTAAATCTCAATTTCCCTGGCACAGTTAGTAGGCTTACATTCACCAATGTATTTAGAAGATACACCTCTTGGTTTTTATGGTTATGATATATGTGGAACATTTCATCACCAAATGCACTTTATTTGTTGGAAAATTTTCTCTAAATATGGGACTTTTTATCAAAAATTTAGCAAAAGTGTACTTTTTCCCCTTTGTGATTGGGGGGGTGCGACCGCGCCCCCGCCCCCCAGCGTAACTGGCCTGGCTGGATCCATGCAACCATATGATTAGAAGCACTTAATTCTGTCTTGTGTAGGAAATGTTCTTGTATATACGGTAATCAGTGCTACTGTTTCTTTTCTAAATTAGGCGATCAGTGCTGAGTCTATCACCGTTCATACAGTAACGGTAGAGCTGATTACATGAGAACATAAAACAACTTCTTACGGTAACCATAACACATGCCTTCTATATATCTATCTATACAAACTTGAAGCTTTTCTTACAATGTCCTGATTGGCTAAATATATCATAACTCTTGTACAACATAAAATCGGCCGTTGACTCAGGGATTAATATTGCAAAAATATTCATAACTTACCATTATAGTTGACTTTTTTGTATAAATGGACTATGATGTACTAAATTACTCAGGTTAATTTGTTATTCCTTTTGAGGATCCTATATTGCCTGCATAAGATAGTGATTTACTGAATTTACGAACCTATAAACTGGCTTTTTGTCTCAATAAAATCCAGACCTCGTAGTACTCGAGTACAATTAAATCATGTGTAGTCGCGTACGAGTACACATCAGTACTCATACTCTTGTTCAAGCAAAACCCACGTATCATTAATCATGCCCCCGTACGTTCTCGTATAACCTTACGCAGCCCAAGTACTTTTTTACTCATGCTTAACATTACTCACACTCTACCCGTACACATCCCAATGTACCTTACTCGTGTTTGTACTCATGCTAAAAGTAGTCAAGACATGCCATGTACTCATAGCCTCAGTACTTACATGTATACTCGTATGTACTCGTAAATAGTACTCATATTGCATACTGAGAGTACGTGTGGTCCTAGGGGAAAAGTGCAGGACTCGTGACCCATTTAGACCCGTTGAAATTCGTGAGGTCGACCCCACTGTGGTCAGGGGGGCGTGTTTGTGTCCCTGGGCAAGATACTTAATCTCAGTTGCTTCGTCGACCGCAAGCGAAATCTGGTGAGATGAGAATGGGCAATCTTACAAATCTAACTGCTGTAGGCTTGTGCGCTTGTACTGCATGTCTTTGAAGCAGCCACCTAAATTAAGCGAATTATTGTGACGATTTCTTGAATACGGCGTACTAATAATTATTGGTCAAGCCGCTTTTAATTATCTATAAATCTGCCTGAAGTCCAGAACTTCAAGTCGTGTTCTAACCATTCATAAATCTTCATCACTTTTCCTTTGTAGAACACACGGACATTTCTCTCTGCGGTTGCTGCGTAATAAAGGCGGCAAGCATTGGATTAAAATGAGTATCCATAGCAAACTAAATACTACACTGTCCTTATTACTCCATGACAGAGTTTGCTAATTAGGATGTAGAAACAATACGGGAGCATACTAATTGCCATAGCGTTACAAGGGCGCTAACGTTATCAGGCAGGTTTAATGTAACGGTTTTTAGTATCATCTTATCGCCCATGGAGATGACGTACTTTTGATCGCGGTAGTTCTATTGAACGATTATTTGTGGCTTCCGGACAAAGCTGGGATTGGGCGCGCTTTGCCGGCTGATTAATGGGTGTTGTTGCTTGATTAGTGGGTACTCTGGGCTGAGTATTGGGTGTTTATCGCTGAACTGACTTGATGGGCAGTCGAGGCGGGTACTGCTGGCTGTAGATATTTCCAATTTACTGCTTTTTTGTCACCTGCTCGAGAAGACAGAAGAACACAGCGCTCAAATACTAATCACACAAAACAGGCAGCGCAGACGAACCTAATAGTATAAGCACCCGCAACCACTCCTCTTCTAACGGGTGAGAGACAGAAATTATCAAAATCTATATTAGCTGGCGATCCTGTTGTTTTCTTTTCGCAAAATACCACAGGCCAAGCTCCACCACTGCAAGGCCTAAACCGACAGCGTAGCAAATTATGATTGTAAGTTGTATGACGTTTTTGTTTGAATTTTGACATACTTTGAGTAGTTCCAGACACAAGTAAGACCCTGTCCAAGCTGATTGCATCACAGAACTTACCACTATGAGTAGAGGCTGCTGCAAACATACTGCTATAGTCAGCATCCTAATCTCGCTCGTAACTATCAAGCAAATTATGCGATGACATCTAGTATAAGTATATACATTCCAAAAAGTAGATCGGTGAAACAAAGTGCAAAAAATTAGAAAATTATCTGGGCTTCAGACGCAAATTTCTGATCTGAAGAAAGAATTACAGTCCAGTGAATTTCCAATGATGGTGAGAAATGAAGTTACAAGTGGAGGAACGCCGTAGGATGAAACTTAGTCGTATCTTGGCCATTTCAATAAGACTTAAGAATAAAATTGCAAGACTTAACTACTATCTAGTTTCCCACGTTACAAATGCCTCTGCTTATTCCTAAAATGTTCCTATATAATATATTTTGTCAAGGACAAGGAGGTCTGGTTATTATGGTGCATACTTGTGGAATACATGCGCATTTATAGCAAAGAAGATATTTTGTTTATAGGAACACATAGAGAGAGCTGTGTTTTTGTTTGACATCTTTGATTTGGGAGACATTCGGGGGCCTGGTACTTTACCAACATTTATGTTGTGGTAACCTTTTAGAATATCTTAACCAATTATTTAACTTGTGTGCATTGAATTCATCGGGAAGCGGAGTCGCTGATGAAAATGGGGTAGGTGGGGTGGAGAGGTTGAATGACGGTTACGTCCCGTAACGGAACGAGCGAAGGGTCCGCGGAAATTTGGGAATCTGAGACAGAGTTGAACCACTCGGGGCTATTTGCAGTGCTTTTTTTGAGACAAAATAACACTTTTAATCGCAAGAAAGACACTTTATTGCTACTTGCAATCGGAACCAAACTAATAGGGCCTTAGCTAAAATCAAAGAAATTGCAGAAGATATGTATTCAGGATCCTGGGAATTTATATCATCAACTCACAATTCCTCACGCAGCTTATCTTGGACATCGTCATTTCCAATGCAGTATCCAACTTACATTTCTTGTGGAACCACTCGTATGACAGACTGCCTGACAAGCTTAATTTGTGAAGTCATCGCTCTCAAATTAATTAACATTTTGCTGTAGTTTATACTTTCCGTACTTACTCTCAATAATGTAAAACGAGTGAAAATTTCACTCAACCCAAAAGAGTGAAACTCTTGCAAAAACCACTCCAAAATGAGTAAGATTTAGTGCTGGAAAAAGCATTTCCACTCAAAAAGAGTGAAAATCACTCTAAAGAATGGATTCCACTCGTTTCGTGTTGTCCTTCGTTACACTCCTCAAAAGTGTTGTCCTTTGTTTAACTCCTCAAACGAGTGAAATTCACTTTTTGGAATCCAATATTTTAACTCTTTTTGAGTGGAAATCACTTTTTAAGTAGCAACCACTCATTTTCGATGGTTTACAAGAGTTTAGTCAATCAAACTCTTTTGCAGAGTGATATTTTCACTCGATTTACATCTAGAGAGTATACATGTCTTCTTCGGCAACTTTTCATGAAAATGTGAGTCCAGACATTATATCATTTAAATATATAAAATCGTCCTGGACCACATTTTTCCACTTATTCCTTTACAAACTATCAAATTATAAAAATATCAACGTTAAATTGCATTTTTGTAAGTTTGCTTAATACTCGAGGAATCGCAGTATATTGCTTAATAGTAAACGCAATTATAGGTGAATTACCACACTACCGTTGTATGGAAATCCTGCCTAGAGGAGCAATGAAAATGCTTTATAATTTCGCTAATGTGACATACGAGCTATAGTACGAAGGCACATCTGCCCATTTTTATTGATACAAGGAGTGACAATATGTCATCTGTCCATCCCCTAATGCCAGAATTACAGAAATCATAAGTAGTATCCTCTCATTATGAAAAAATCCAGAAGGCCTTCAATGCAAAATGTCAAATCCCAGTCGGTTGTATATCCCTACTTCCCCAGAGGAAAAATCTGAATATCAACCGAAAAAGGGTAACGTCCATTTTTTCTTTTAGTTTCTATATGCGCAAATTATTCCCCTACACAAGGCAGGGTTCTGCTCTGTGATTTTTTTCAAAAATGTGCATTATAAAACGCATTTAAAGCTGCAACGAAAAGATTTTTTGGGCACCCCTACATGTTGTGTCGTATGTAGTGATTTCATGTAGATGAGACCCCAAAGATTTCTTACCTTGTCTTTGACATTATAGAAATGCTTGAAAGTTGAAAATAACAAACTGCGATTTCATTTGTCTACAATTTATCAATATTTTAAAAACGGTGCCAAATTATTTTGTATATTGCTCCCTATAGGAGTCTTATAAAATTGCAACAGATTTTTTTACTAAGAATTATTTTTTCAGCTTAATCCTTACATGAGGGAACTTTCTAGATAGAAAGCTTTACATTATATGAAATATTAGATTTCTTCACTTGGTCAGGGACACCCTGTTATGTGAAATCTCTCGATTCAAGTTTAAGGGACGTTTAATATCATTGCGAGGATAAGCTTTCTTTGATTCTTTTGTTTACCAATTTATTTAGACATCTTTTCTAATTAAAGCTATACCACAATTTATGATAGGATAAAGTCACAAACACATTTACACTATGCCTCTCTAAATACTGGAATTCAGTGTTAAAATCAATGGAAATTTCTGATTCAACCGCTGAGCACTACAAGTATGCTTTACGTGGATCAGAGCATGCGTACAATAATCACATGCCTTACGAATTTACATTTTTAGTTGCCTCAGCATTTATTATATGGTATAAAATTTAATCGTTATGGAGTACCTCAAATAATGCAACACAAACAATGCATCTTCATATTATATTAAGAAAACATCCATAATATCACACACATCAAAAGTCTATAGAATCGAGAGAGAGAGAGAGAGAGAGGGAAGTAGAGAGAGAGAGATATTAAAAAAAACATTTTTAGGGGAAATTTGAAAAGGAATCATACTAAGTTTGTTAAATTACCAACATTGTTCACAATCAATATTGAAAAAGTTAGTTCTCTCCAATCGGAGGTTTATGGTTCAAGGTCATACTGGGTAAATATTTCAAAGCTTAAATATGCAATAATGATACTGAAGAGTTTAAACTTTTACAACGTTAGCCGTTAGCACTGGACCTTCAAGAAGGGGAGTAAGGACTAAGAGCGGTCTAAAGCTGAAAAAGATAGAAACGTCATACAAATACCGTCATCTATATAGCGCCTTTCACATGTTCAAACGCTTTACATTTATTCCGCTGCCACTAAAATGCAGCTCCTTACAATGCCTAGGCCGACACTACCTTTGAGCGGCGCTCAATGGACAATATTCATAACAGCTTCCCATTTTAGCACCTGGGTGGAGAGAATCAAGCGAGTTAAAGAATGCTGCCCAAGTCACAACCATTGGCTACAGTCGGGACTCGAACCCAGACCTTGTCATGATACGGTCGTTGTTATCCCCTGGACCACACTTCCTCATAGGACCAGGACACAATCAAGACCATTGGAACTGAACAAGAACTTGTATGAAACGGTGGAAAAACAGCCCAAGTGGCTACAGTGATGACAAACTATAATCTTGCCCTTCTTGGGCTTATTGGAAACCAGATTGACAGCGTAGGGCCAACAAAGAACTCCACTTCTGGACAGTTATTATTAGTACTTCAGGACTGAAGAGGACAAGCATCATAACACGGAGTACCACTACATGGCTATCAACGGATGCCCAAGAGCAGTAATTGATGGGATCTCATTACCACGATTTTCCTCACACCTTCTGTCCAACAACTGAAAAACGAATAATAATGATGTCATTCCGTGTTATGCGCCAACAAATGACAGTGACAAAGAAGATCAAAGGACCAGTTTTTACAAACAGAAGTTGCAGAACTTACGGGGAACTCCCAGAGAGAGAGATTAAATATTTTGAGATGGGTGATTTTCACCTCCAAATTGGAAGCGATAAAACGTGTATGGAAGAAGTCATTGATGCCATGACTTGATGACATAGCGACAATTATGGCGGGTCGATTTTCAGATCTTTGCGCACCTAACAAGAGGGTCATATGTAGGTAGCATATTTCCACACTTACAAAAATCATAAAGTGACGTGGGGTTTCCATCAACACCCGCCCACACAACAGAGAAACCAAATATACCATATCTTGCTTTCAAAGAAGTTCCGCAACCAAAGAGCGGTTCTGATGTGCATCTTATCCATCCATCTTGGTTTGTTGCTAAACTCAAGCAGCTGAAAAGAACAGCATAAACCAACAGACAACGCGTAAGTACAAACACAGTCTTTTTGAGGATAAGGACGAATTTAGACGAGTACACGTTGGCATTGAGTCATCGGTTCAAAGTTCTCCAAACTTAGCCATCATAAGTGGAAGAGGAATCCTAGACAGTCATTGAAATATTTAAGAGACATTACCGGACATATCAGGATCCTGGCCCACGAAATACCATCACAAGATGATTTCACCCTGAACGTACACAAGATTTCAAGAAGGAAAAGAAAGAAAGCAGGAGTGATAAACAAATCCGGACATGAAGTTAAAAGCTAAGGCGCAGGAAGAATACCAGAGCGCAACAGACAAACAAAGAGAAGCAACAAGAAAGACAAACGCAATGACATCGATTGCTTGGCAACCGAAGCAGAAATGGCAGCTAATAGCGGCAATATGAAAGAACTTTATGACATCACAAAGAACTCGCCTGGTAAGTATAGTAAGCCGGAAAGACCCATGACAGATAATGATGAAAAGAAATCATGGAGAAGAAAGTCCACCACGAGGGAGATGGGTGGAACACTCTTCGAAGAATTGCTAACACCACCCCCATCATCTCAAACAGAAATAAAGGCATCCAACAAAGTTTTTGCCAAAGACTGTAATTTACCAACACTAGAAGAAGTTTCATATGGCTATCAACAACTTAAAATGCAAAGCCAGGTCCAGAAAACATACATCAGAAGCTCCTCCAGCGGACAATCGAGACAACAGTTGATATGCTTCACCCACTGTTTGAGAAAATCTGGAATTATGAACAGGTGCCATTGGAAGGGAAAGAAGATCCAATTAAAATTCCAGAGGTGCCTAATCACCTGTGCCAATTACCGAGGAATCACTCTTCTATCAATACCAGCAAGTATTCAACAGGATAATTTTAAACAGATTAAAAACATGTTGATATTAGGACAAGCAGCTGGTTTCCGTAGTAACCGATCTTGTAACTGACTCAAATTGCCACACTGCGTATCACAATCGAACAATCATTGGATGGAATTCTTCAACTATATTCAACTTTGTAGATTATCAGAAGGCCTTTGACAGTTGTGATAGGGCTACCCGCTTGGAAACTTCTGCGACACTATGGAGTGCCACTAAAATTGTTAACAATCACAAACTCATGAAGGGATGACTTGTAGAGTTTTTCAGGGAGGGCAACTCAAGAGCCTTTGAAGTCGAACCGGAGTCAGACCTGGTGCTTACTTTCCCTTTCCTCTTTTTTTTTTTAATTTTTTAGGTTTTTTCTTTTTTTAATTAAAAAGAAATGGAATCCCAACTGGACCACCTTGGACACAGCTGATGATCTTTATTTGCAAAAGATGACTTGGCACTTCTATCTCATACTCAGAAACAATTCAAGATACACAGATGATCTAGCTACCAATCATCACTGCTTTGACTCACTATCCATACAGGAAAAACCCAAAATCCTCAAGCCAAACACCAACCCCAGTCCAGTTACCTTATGGAATATCAACTGGAAGAGGGTGGAAATGTCACTTACCTAATTGGCGTGTCATTGACAAGCAAGGCATTACAGCATGCCTCTGAATGTAAAAGCGAGAATTGGCAAAGCAGGCAAGCATTCTCACCGCTGAAAAATATTTGGAATTCATGAAAAAACTGACCTTAAAAACCAAGGTCAGGCTGTTTAACTCAAATGTGAAATCAGTTTTTGTTGTAGGGGCACAACTGGAGGACCGAAGGTGGATACCATCAGGAAAGTACAGACCTTCATCAATACCTGCCTCATGAAGAATTTTTTTAAAAAAAAACAAAAAAAGTTTATGGCCAACATAATTAGCAATGTTGACTAGGCAAATGACCAACGCAACTCCATTGAAAGAACAAATTCTAAAAGACGGTGGGTTAAGATGACCTACCCTACGAAAACCAACATCAAGCACCACTAGACAGTTACTCACCTGGAACCCCCAAGGCAAACGGAAGAGAGAGGCCAAGAAACAGCTGGCGACGGGAACTTGAGGTAAAACAACACCACAGACGATGGGATGCAATTGGCAACCAACTTGGAAAGAATTAAGGCACAGGATGAGATGTCTGGCATGAACTTGTCAACTGGCCATGCCCCACTAGGGGTAACAGGCATAATTAAGTGTCCACCCGAAGTTTAAAATTTGCAAGATCAGCTTAAAGTGAAGGGCAAGTCTATAGAATTCCTCATAGTTATTTTTTCCGACTGAAAAAATCGCCGCTAGAAAGTACTAAACAACAGTAAGTGTCCGTACGGGACAGAAATGACAAAATATATTTTTTTTGTCCTTATTTACGGTTTTTGGGTCTTATCACTTGCAGGCTATACCTATTCTTATTATAAACATCAAAAATCTAATTTGATTTCAATTTTTCCCATTAGAGCTATTAAGCAAATCCACCGATTAGTGCCTTTAAAAAATATGGTCACGTACAGTCGTCAAGGCAATGTTGAATTCAATCAAACCCTAGTAGTTCTTCAGCTGTATCCGCCGGGTGTATCCGTGCGTAAATATAAATGTACACACATTGCAGAATTTCTATCATTAACAGGCCAGGAGGCCTTGATTTGACAATCTTCAAGCCTCCACCGTCCATTTTTTTTGGAAATTTTTGTCTTTCCTGCGACGGCCAACCATGCGACTAATCACGCCGGAGTACAATATTATCAGTAAAGCTCGACCAGTGAGAATACATTTTTAGTCACGCATAACTATAGATTTGACGGTTTTGAGCAGGAATAAGTGTACCTAACTTGTAGAGCGGCTTGTATGTATAACGGATCATTATAAATTATATTCAGAGTAGGTTCTAGTAGTACTGCAGTGCTGTAATTACAATCCATGGTTTAGGGTTTTTTATTTTCACATTAGCTGCATGTGAGAATCGGGTTAGGGTTAGAGTAGGGTTTATTATTATTATTATTATATTATATTACAAAAGCATTTATAAAGCGCTCTACAAAGAACACAGCGCGCTGAAAACAAACATATACATGAAAAAAAAACCAACAGTATGAACAACACATTCAAGGTTAGCCACTGCAGAAGGTCTTTACTAGCAGCCATTCCAATTACCAATAGTGCCAAAAAAGGACTTTGATGAAAAATAGGGGCGCGATTTGTTTACATTTTTAAGAAATCGCTGTAAACCAACTTACTCGTTCTAGCATTGTAGGAGCCCTGCGCTTCCATCATCTGCATCCAAAATATAGTACACCCCGACTCTCTTGCGGGGTCCACAAAATGGGTCAAAATTAAAGTAGAGGTATATCGTATGGGGCAAAACTTAAAAGCTCAAAATACATGTTGTTCTAAAGGCACTAAGTAAACCACTCGATTTTAGTACAAAAGACAGGGTAGATTACAAACCCCGCCTATTCATGATGATTTGAAATGAAGATGATGAGTTATACACAATTGGCTATAAAAATCAATTCGCCTTGGCACAATTCTCAAGAAGATTTAATTTAAAAAAACACCCCACCTTTATTGAAAAAAACCTTGTGTTCATGAGCCGGGATAAGGGCCGTACACAGGATTTATTATGGGAGGTGCGGAGGGGGGGTGGGAATGAGGGGTCTTAAAAAAATATGGACTTTTTTGTTAAAGTGGACCTAACCCACATAAAATGGTCCTATGTTTACCTTTTTTTACCATTTCATCACCAAAAAGTGCACTTTTTTGTTAAAATTCTCTAAATTATTGGACCTTTCCTTTTATCAAAACCAAGCAACAAAAAGTGGACTTTTTCCTTTGTGGAAACTTGGGGGGGGGGGGGGGTGCGAACCGTCCCCGCACCCCCCCCAGATTAGGGCCTGGATGGTCCATTGCAAAACCATATGATAGACGCAATTAAGTCTGTTTGTGTGGGAAGT
>JAMKCH010008720.1:0-60857 GCA_023653785.1 Ophioderma brevispina
TCCTGCGATGCTGTGCAAACTTCCTCACGACATACACATTCCACTGATATTACACATGAAGGGTGATATATTGATATTCTATTACCTCTGCTGCCCATTATTTAAATGCAAGCCTTCTGATTGGTCATTTTTACTGCCATTATTCTCAATATTGGTCACTTCAATGCATTTTCTTATTACTGAAGCTGTTTTAGTAATAGGGGCTCATAATGTAATCCCGCCAGAAACTTTTAAATATTGGACTCGGCTGCGCCTCCCCCATTATTTAGTTTTTTCTACCCTCGTACACATTATTTGCCCATAAATGACACTGCAACCCTTTATTTTCTTAATATATACATGTAGTTCTATAGATAGTTGACATGTGGACGTCAACTGGGGGGGGGGTGGGGGGTGGGGGGCCCCCACCCCCCCCCCCCCCCCCCCCCACCCCACCCCCCCCCCCCCGCCGGGCAACGACCAAGGCACCCTGCCCGGTATCTGTGAGCACATGCGGGCTTGGCTTTTGCAATTCGCGCTAATCGGCGGTGATAAGGCTATTGAATGCTGTAACTGTATGAGCATACTCTTCGCACCTCTAACATCAGTAGACCAGGCGCTAACATGTTTTGTAAATATTGATGGTCACTCCTCTCTATTTGAAAGCCTTCTTATCACTTATCATTTCGTCTTGGATAAGGAAATCTGATAAGTTTCAATCATCTGGACTTTCTCAAACCTTTTCATTTCAACATTTCCTGATAGCCACAGAGAAAGATTCAATACTATTCTATTTCTGTTCATCATATTGTTATTTTTTATTAAAACCACAATGCTACTTTTGATACACCAAAATCATTATTTTAAATTTTAAATGTTTTTTATAAATATATCATTAAAGCCTAGGTGGTGTTGGTATTAGTGTGAAGGTGGGTTATCTAACGTTTCTTTTCTTTTTTCTTTTCATGAATGAGAGCGGGCATCTATTCATGAAATATGCCCGGGACACCTCTTCCAAGCATAGAGACTACCGTACGGACTATCCATCCGAATTATGAGTGTACATATTGAAACTGGTGTAAGAGATGAATACAGCGCGACTCGCCGAGGTTCACATTTCTTTTCCTGTGTGTTAAGCAGACGATCGCTTTTAGGGAATTTTTGTTTCACATTTACCCACACAGTGCTGGTCCAGAGCCGGTACAAACAACCCTGAACAAGGGCACGAAATGGCTGAATCACGCACGCTTTGAGCTTGTAGACTACGAAGGTCTTAAATGAATCAATAGACGCAGCTGATATGCCTAATACCAAACGGCAGGTAAAGTACGCCGTGAAGATATTCGAGGATTATTTGACCGCGGTGACGACCAAGTCTGCGGCCGTGAAATTTGCCGAATTCGGAGTTCGATGACTTGATAGGGAAATCATTTCTACGCATCTGCCGACAAGAAAATGGCACTTTGTATAGTAAAAAGTCGATGATGGCGATCCATTTTTGGACTCAAACGTCACTTCCTCAACCAAGGAAAGTTGATATCATAGTTCATTAGATATTGCTAATTCTTCCACGAGTTTTTCAATGTTTCTCAGCAACCCTTAAACAGCAAGGTAAGGCTTAGTAGGTGTTGTAAAGCACAAAATCCCATATCGGGCCAGAATACCTGGCCTTAATTCAGAGTCACTGATTTGAATGATCCACAAGGTCTGCAGGACTGGTGTTTCCTCGGATATTACGCTGTACTTTTGCAATCGTGGCAGGAAGAACGTACGAGACATGAAGCGGACTTTTTAAAAATGTTGACATGGAATTGAAGAATTGGAACTTTTGGATTTACCTTGTTACTGTTTCGCGGGTTTTGCTGTTTAAATTTTGGATTGTTAATTGGAACACTTAGAAGTTGGATCCTGGAGAACTATCGGTAAGTTTCACAAAATTGTTGTTACTTAAACCAGGGCCTACACAGATTAGGCCTATTTTTAAAGAATCTTGGGCTTAGAATGTTCTTTTAACAATCAGATGACAAGAATCGATATATTCGGTATATAAAACAAATATTGACTTGCCTTTTTATTCGGGACATGGTTGAACTATAGCCCTCGGTGATCTCGCAACCATACTATGGGTTTTCGAGATCACCTTGGGCCCTATAGTTTCAACCATGCCCCCATAGCAGTCCAATATTTTGTATACTACTTTCCCTATATCATCCGTACCCAGAGGCAACGTTATCTATGTAGCATTTGTGTCACGCATTGTGTTTTACGTTTCTTCTAGAACAAGGACTTACTACTCCGTTGTTAACAACAACAACACAAAATGGCCGCCGCCAGTAGTTGGTCAGCGTCTTTGACAGACGACCGAATTTGCTGCGTTAATACAGAATAAAGCTAATCACAAACAACGACACACACGATTTGTCGTCCGGAAGCTGTGAACAGTTTTTCAGACTATGTACGAAAAGGAAGTTTCCCTTGCGGGGAAGCTTAATTCTAAATTGTGCCGACTGGACGATTTGTTGGGGCGATTTCATGTAGCATGTGTCGTTTCGTAAACGGGATGGCGATATTTAAAAGCCAAGTTACATCAACACCGATATGGTTAAAATTCTATTCCCATTATCTCATAATATAAGGTGTAATAAAACAAATACTACAGTGCGATGGTTCGTAAATAGTGCAACTAATTTCCTCTCAGTACTGGCTACAGGCCTAACCACCCCTCACCCTCGGGTTCGGGTGGTAGGCCGGTAGCAGTCCCGCGGGGAAATAGATTGCCTATTTCCCTCCAACCATGTAGTATTGTATCTATCGGATTCTTTCTCGTGTGGTAGCCTATACTGCAGCTACACCGTGTCTCCGCGGCAGATACTGCACCATTACACACTGGGCCCTATCTACTCGATGCAGTACCTGCATCAAGGTTTTAAAGTAGTGATCACTGCTCATCTCGGAAAACTACGCCAACGAGGGCTGCGAAGCCCGAGGGGTGAGCAAATGAATAATGGGCGAAAGTTTTAGTTTAAATTTCCGCCCTATTTCGTAATCCCTACAGCTGCATTGAACTCATATCTAAATTTTATTCCACAGCACCAGTAGCACATTATGTCTCTATCTGCTTTTCTGGGTTTAAAAGAAAGTTTTCTTCCCCCATGTAACACCCGAATGGCACTAGCAATTCTGTCGACTGACCCTCTCGCATAGTCCCATCTAGCAGGACCCTCGCCTCGTTCCTCCCTGAGTCCATCCCCCTGTGACCTAGCCACTCCGCGCTCGGTGGCGAGGTCAAGTGGGAAAACGAGAGTCCCTTCTAGAGGGACTACATGGAACCAGCATAGTTAGCCGTGATGTCAGCGTTTTGTTGATCCGCACTGGCAGACATTTTAGGGCTGTGGAACAAATTTCTTCTTGATTTTGACATGAAAGAGGTAAAAAAGCTGTGATTAGAAGTGTAGGTATTCAAACTCAGGATAGTCTCAGGTATTTATAGAATTCCGTTTCGCGGGCCAATGCGTTCAAATTGGGGGATAAGCTGCGGGTAAAAAATTCGCGCAGCCTATTCATTTGTACTGTATGAAATACTAAAGCATTTTGAATACACTTTTTTCCCAGACCATTCGGCGCTGCGCGCTCGAGGTCTGGTTCTGAACGGACTAAGTTCTAATACCACTTATTAGATACCAGTATCGCCCCAATGAGCAAACTCCCGGAATCCTATAGAGGAGCTGTGATGAGTGGAGTGGGTTGCCATCTAATGAAATGCTATATCGTATCAGTGAACGTCAATCAAAATGTGAGTGGCACCCCCCATCAACAATTTTTCTTGGATTTTCAGTACGAATCACTTAATTATAAAGACAACTTCAACTTCAAGATTCAGAATTCAAGAATGGCAAAAGCAGCAGGCCCCCCCCCCAATAAGATGTTAGTCCCTTGATCTTAAAGCGTGTCATTCCCTTTACCCACCTCCAACCCATTACCTACCTCTTCAATCTTCCTGTCCAACTGGTATCTTCCCCGTCTGCTTCTTCATGTTGGGAAGGTCGTTCCCTGTCTTCAAAAAGGGTGAGCCCATGTCTTCTCCAACTGCCGCCCTATATCTCTTCTTCCTTCCCCAGTTCTTCCAAAAATCCTTTAACGGGCTATAACAGCTTGATAATTTCCTCACCCATCCACTTCTCTCCATGTTAACATATGAACTTTTCACAAACACAACTCTTCCACTGACCTTTGCTCTTCTTGGATTATGTATAACATCTCATCTTCTCTTGTTCTCAACTATACATTGTATCTTTCCTCGATTATTCAAAGCTTTTGACACCATCAAACGATGAATTAATAATACTCTTGCCAACTCCACCACGATAATTTCGTGGCAAAACACTCTTATTCTCCACTATAAAATACATTAATACCACCGTAACATAGCTACAGTAACATGCTTGGGCAGAAAACAGACTCAAAGCCACTATCACTCATCGATTTTTTTTCAAATGTAAAAAATTGCGCCACCTATTTTACAAAAACGAAGTCCATTTTTTTGGCACTGTTGTATTGAAATTGTTGTATTAAGAGCCCTGGAGAGGCTAAGGTGTAACACTCGTATTTTTAAAGCAGTGACGATTTTTTTATGCTTTGGTTTACTAATAAAAGGTCGGGATCCGACTTTTTAGGTCTAAAAACCGTCGTAAATGGCATCTTCAAGACCACTTTAAAATGCTTTGGTGTCTGTTTTCCACATAGAACTGTAATATAAGTTTGTGATACTGACCCAACACTCGGCAATTTTAGAAAATTGGCATTTTTTGAATTTGAAAAAAAATTACTGATAGTGGCTTTAAATCACTGTCCATTGGCACATTATTCAACTCCCAAAAACCAGCCATAACGCATCCATTAATGAGACTAAATGCACATCCTCAAGCTTCATCTATGTTCCACAATCTTCATCTCCAAACAATGATTAGTTTCCTCGTCGCATATTTTAGTTATCGTCCCATCATTGTTTCATTCCGGTTGAATGAGTTAGTAAGCTCCTTTATAATAGGAACCGGTTCTAAAAGGACGTTCAAATCAAACTGAAGGTCAAACTCCCTCGCGGGCATAATTATACCGCATCCTGCAATCAATTGGCGAGCACCCACTCAAATCAAACACTTTGGTTTGTGATTCGTGCACATTGTTTTGAATATGACTCTTACAAGATGGCGCTATCCGGTCTCGTATTGTTATACGCAATTCAGAACGGGCCGACGAGTATTCCTAATATAACGAGAGATTATATATCGCGACACCCTTTTCTTCTCATGGCTACAATGCCTATTTGAACTAATTTGTCATATTTCTGCAAAACAATTGAATCATTATATTTCCAATATACTTCATTTAGGCTTAACTTACAATTGTTTCCTGGTGATCGAAAAACAGTGAGACTTGTGGTTCAAAAACAACTTGTTTGAATGATCACAGTGTAGACTGTTTTGTTGAATTGTTTCTGTTTTTGTTGTTTTTCATTTTTGATCATATGGTTTAATTCATTTGTGTTCCCATAAATGTAATATGAAAGACCACTCAACAAAATCCTCTACAGGCTTTTCATCAAGTTTGTGGTACAACTTGATTCTCATTTACACTACATTGGATTAACAAACTCTTATAATAACTATTGATTGATTTTCTCTGAATCCAGGTCAAAAACATTTGATGCACAGACAAGTTAGGGGATCGCTGATGGCTGAATACAGACGGACGAGAAGTAAACTTACTTTAACTACGCCTGGCATGCCAGAGGAGATGTGCTGACATGGTTACCTCTTGTGGCGTTGGAGCTCTTGAAAGTAAGAAAAGAAGACTATAGAGGTTGAGAAACAAACTGGTCATCTCAGGACGATCTCTGTACTTACAGATAAAAAGGGTAATGGTGTAAAACGTATATTGGTAAGAGGTGGGCCTGGGAGTGGAAAAAGTAGTACACTTCCAACTTGCATATGACTGGGCCAATGAGAAAGAGGCACCACCTTACACACAATTCCAGATGTTATTTGCCTCTTGATTTGCGTGATATGAAACACCGGAATGGTAATAGACTGCAATCAGGATCAACTACTCCAAAAGTCTCCAAAGAGAGCTCAATGTCATACATAGAGACCCATGCGAAGTCTAACAGTTTTTCTTGTTGATGGTTTTGATGAAAGCTCCATAATGGAAAATCAGATTTAATACTTATTATCCGTCATGGTTACAAGAGAGTTTGGTAATTGTGACTTCAAGACCACATAAAGTGCGATTTTGTTAATAACTATGGGGTTTTATTTACATGTGAAACTTACTGGGATTTTCAAGAAACACATTAAAGAATAATGTAGTAAATTTCTTTCGGGTCCAGTCACATTCACAATGTAATTCTTCTGATGATTATTCATCTGATGATTGGTCTTTTGATGATTGGTCTTCCATGGTTCTGATTGATATACAGGAGGAAGTGAGAAATGTAACCTTCTTTTTGCACCCATTGAAAACTTCATTTTAAAAAATATTTGTCAAAAACTCCTATCATACTCTCAATGATTTGTGTCTATTATGGAATGAGGATAAACCGCTTTGAACCCAAAATTGCGTGACCTGTAATAAGGATGTACGTCTGGCATCTTGTTAAACACAGCAGGGAAGGTACAAGACAGGGGAACAAAATGAAGATTTTCTTCAACAACAATTAATGTATCTTATTTACACCTTGGTGCAAAGTAGCCCTCGTGGGTCTGTTTGAAGACAGACTTATTTTTTCCACCCCTCAATGAATTTGATGATGGGCATACTAGATATTGCTGTCATTTTGGAGTTTGACGAAAGAAATAAAGCGATCCTAAATTGAGAGGCATTGATCACATCACATTCTTTCACAATCATTCCAAGAATATTGTGCTGCCATTTATTGGGCTCGCCTGTGTTTGAAAATGAATCGCTGACAATTTTCTGAATTATTTAAGAGTTCACACCGGCAATGTTATGATATTAAAATTACTGCGTTTTTTTTGTTGTTGGGCCAGTAGTAATGCCGCTGACAAGATTCTGCCTCATGTTGTTAGATTATCAGAATGTGATATGATACGCGTTCAAAGCCAAGCATATTACCTTGAGCAGGAACCTATCACAGTACAAGACTGTTTACCAGTGCTACTAGGTGATTTGCCATTAACACTGTTTTTTGAAGTGTGTGTACAACAAATGCACACCCATTTTATTAACCACTATTTTGCAGATGAATGCATCCATTTTTTCCTAGATTGTGTGTTTCAATAGTACAACTCCTGAGCATATTTACAAAGGTGTAAATACAGTGTCGTGTGATTTAATGAATCTTTGTAAAAGTATTGTTTGTAGAATTTCAAACACTTGTCCTGTATCTCAGAGCAAAATATAACAACACTCATTTTACAAACTGCTGATAATGAATTCTTGATGAGCCATAGCATGACATGCCAAATACGAACCAATTACAATTTGGCAACATAGGTGAATAAATATTATTAGAAATTCGACATGTAACCAAACCCATATGAATTTCTTAAAAATCAACTAACAGTCCTTACCTTTCTAAAAACTGTACAAGGTTAGACTGAGGAATATTAACTGCAACACAGATATTGGATGCATTCACACTCCCCATTACAAGCTCCTTGAACTAGCAATACTAGGCCAAAGGTATGCCATTCTCCCTGCATCCATTCATTCCTAAATTACCCAAGACTTGAAATTGACCTGTGGTGGGATAGAAAAACCAGCAGCAGTGATTCAAGGGGCCAAAGAAGTTCAATCGCCAAACCTGCAATGGTGATGTTGGCTGGAATGAATTGCACATGCCCATGTAAATGTGATTCACCGTGTGACAGTAGGAAGTTGTTCTCAGCCTTGTCGAAATAGGCAGAAAGTTAAGTGAGGCAACTAGCAATACACTAGTTAATAAAGGTGCGTCCGTACAGATAAGGCAACAACCCGTTGTTTCCTTGTGAATCCCTGATATTGCACGGGTTAGATATCTGACCCAACTGTTTTGTCATTTTGTTCCGGCCTTTAACTACCTTGTAATCTTAGTGGGAACTTGTTTTAAATAGACTCAGTGTGAGTGATTCTCAAATTTACAGATAATAATGAGTAATACCTACTCTACCAAGGCTTGAGGTACTTAATTTAAATTTTCTATGATATGGCTGTGGGATCACTGATTGGTAGAAATATATGTTATTTGTCAAAATTGAAGTCGCGTCAATTGATTCATTTCTGAGATTTGTGAATGAAAGATAAGGACATGTGCCATGGTTTGAGGCATTTACAGAATCTAACGTATTAGAACTGCAGTACAGGCCTGAATGAAGATATATGAGGAGTTAGGTTTGTCTCTTACCTGCATGCCTGATCTGCAGATACTATGTCGATTTACAATGTATTTTGATATTGGCCAGTGAAGGGTTGACGTGTCCCTGGTTTAAAAAAAGCATCTACCCAACCCAGATAAATAGACCTGTCACACACTGGCATAACTGATGACATGTCCAGAACCCTGGCTCCATTGGAACACTTTATACATATTTGAAAAAATAACAATCATTGGTTGTGATATGTCCCCAGGTGTGGACCATTGTTCACGAGCCTCTATCATGTAAGAAGTGGAAAGCTGTGGGATGCTTACAGTAGTGGCATAGAATGATTTCTTAGGGAACTGTTACCAAGCCCTGTTCATTGAGTACTGTACATGGTATTTGGAACTACCCTACAAATATGGAACCCTGCATCATTCATTCAATTGTGTTGTTTGTTTTGGAATATCGGTAGAATCTTGACAGTGGCGGCGCAACTTCTTTTCGGGAGGGGGCAAGTGAGTATTTTTTGGGGGGCAACGGTGTTTATTTCTGGGGAAAAACACCCCAACCCAAATTTTTGCAAGTTTAAAAAAACCAATTTTGGCCCCAATCAACTGATTTTTGTGCCCAATTTGGGCTTTGTTGGCCCCATTTGTCATTTTGCGATATCCGTCATTTTTTCTTTTTCTCGGGCTGTGAAAGAATCAACTAATAATGTTTCATATGCTCTTTGTTTGTTTTCGTGGCTTTAATCATCAGCAATAAGAGTTCAATTGAACACCAAGGATAAATATTACAAGGACGCAATGTATTATAAGAAAATGTACACCCTCTTTTGTTTGCATTTTTGTCATATATACAATGACAACCGTTTACTTAAAAACGCCCCTGTCAGTAAGTGCAACCTTATTTTTTAATTGTATATAAAACATTAGTCTTTTTGATTGTTCAGAAGAACGATTATTAAACCCCATTTTTACCAGTATTTTGTAACACGGGGTTGGGCCTTACCCTTGGCCAATTTTGTTATACAGCACGTATGTTATAATTATGGACCAAGTACATCGATACAAAATAAGACACCATCGTACCTAGTATGGCTTCACAATGTTGTCATAATCTGTGAGTCGGCAAATTTCTGTTTCCCCTTAACCACTTTGTTAGAAAAGCATCTAATTCTTATAATTGGCACCAGTGGACAGCTATGGTCCTTCTCTTTCCATCGATATAAAAATAAGTACCAACATACCTATACGGTGTCACAACCCGAGGGGGGGGGTTTTTTTTTTTTTTTTAATCACAAATTAAGTTTCCCGAGTCGTAAAGTCATCAATTTCTACAGTACATATGTTAATACGCAAATTTAATCAAATTTTGCACAATGTGGACTATCAGATTTTTTCATGGCGGTTTGTTTTTGGCCTAAAATTGATGGCAAAAATGATTATTTTTCATATAAAACAGAGTGTCTAGAGCCATACTGTGGCACATGATTTCCAAAAATGTATCATACAATTATCTTAAACTGGGTGGCAACGACCCCACCCTTCGACTTTGGTGGCATACTCTGATCTCGCGGGTGAAGCTGCTACCTTCCACATTTTGCTTCACCTACAATTACTGGAAAGGATGAGAAAACAATTACCTTAGAAGAGTTTTTGTTGGTAAGACTAGGGTAAACAGATGCATGTATCCCGTTAGGCCGAATGGTGAGCAGCAAGCAAGTTAGAAGTTGCCTGAACCGTTGTTCCCACTGGCAATTAATTTACAGTGACCGTGGTGTTACCAACCAACATTGAGAAGATTTAACCATTTTTGGCCAAAGATGGCAATGCTTATTAGCCACTATCATATTGTCCATTATTAGTTTTGAAATGGCCAGGCCCCCCTCCCACCTAAAAATTGGTCAATTTTTTGTGGCCTTTTTTTCATATCTTGCTTAGTTTCTCTTTAATTTCCTTCTTCTTTTTTAGGTGCTGTGGTTTTTTTTTCATGTAGAGCACCATTTTGTTTAAATAGTAATTTAAACACTGCAAGTGGATCGGCATGCATGGTCCTGGAGGGTTTGACCCTCATCATAATGAAGAAGTCCGACATAACTTGGGGGGGTTGAACCCCAATGTTACTATGGAAAATGATGTCCATCATTGGGAGAGCCAAAATAAGTCTAGAGACCAGATTGAAACATCAACTGACAAGGGAAACCATAAAGCAATCTGGAATAGCTGGGACAAGGTGGTGGGGGATTAACCGAGATATTGCGGAGTGACTCCCATTTACCACATGTTTTACGTCAAGTACATTTGACATAAATCAATGCACGCTACCGAGAAAGAGAGAAAAGGAGGAGATGGCTCGACTTGACATCCGATTTACCCAGATTCCTCCTCATTCACCGTTCTGTAGTTGGAAAACTTCAAGTGTCCCGCTGATTGGATTAATCCCTGTTCAACCGACTCACGCTTGGCCAGTCGGGAAATGTTTCACAACAGGACGTTATTGACACACTACTGCTAAAATAGTTTATTATTTTCCAGCTATAGATCTGGTAATGAAACTCCGCTTTATTCTGACCGATTAAGTATTTGATAGGCAGATGAACAGTTTTTTTGAAGTAACAGTTGAGCCATCTCCATCTTTCTCATCTTCTCTGACTCGGCATATTTCTGAGTCTACCTCATGGTTTTCACTTACAGTATTTGGATTTTCAAAGAATTTAAGTTTATAAATTACTGCTATTATAATGTCATATTTGATCCTGTTTTTTTTTGTTTTTTTTAAACTCGTTGTCAACATACAGAGATCAATTTTATTTAAATTATACTGATGGCCATTAAATCGGAACAAGGCCATGCATGCACTTTTAAAGAAAATGAATTAGCCAGTGTGGCGCATCATTGATCAGTTCCCCCTGCCGGTTGCTAAGGCCACTACTTTAATTGCAATAATAAATCATTTTTGAATTAACCGCCACCACCAAGGGGTGAAGCCCCATTCAAAACCAGTCGTCCGTGCTGGGCGCGACATTTTGAAGTTGCCACGGAATATTAGTAGTTTTGGTGCTTGTATACACACTAAGGTCAATTCGATACAAACAATCCGCCAAAATATCATGTGTTTGTGATGTTTTGGGTGCTATTGGTGGTTTCAATTTTGTCCTACCCTCGGCCACACAACGAATGAAGGAACACGGCATTCGTCCCTTGATTTTAAATAAACCGCCTCAACATGAATCATCTTTCACCTAAGCGCGCATTGCCATTTATGAGAAAAAGAGTATCTGAGCCAAACAATGGATCCAGGTTGCCAACTATTATTACACTGCCCACCTCTACACATTACATCAATTTGTATCACTACCGATTAGTTATATGCAAAGCGGCCACCCACAGTATGTGGAAGAAGTTGAGGCAGCCATTGCTTTCTATTGTCGGTATCTATGTTTTCTTTGTGTGCGGCAAAACATGCGAGACGATGAATTTCTAAAGATTACGGTACGTTTTGCCTCTCTATTTATATAGAAACCTTTGGCCACCACTACATCAAAAAGCTGGGGATAGAGTCAAGCTTGTATTTTTCATGGTTTATCAAAAATGCTAAATTTAAAGTACGTAATTTAAGCAATTTACATTAGATATGGTTTTCTGATTTTCTAAAACAGCCATACCAATTCAAGTTTTATAAATGAAGATTTTGGCAACAAAAGTAGCAAATAAGGTTGGGAAACCATTGTCTCTTTTGTAAGTGTACAAAAACGTTGCAAATGTTACATGATTTTATTTTTTCTAAACATTGTAAAATAGCAACATTATAATTTGTGTTAAAAGTAGGTAATTGTAAGACTAAATGTACACGTGTTATTAAAGTTTAATTATAATACCATTTTCGGGTGTTGTGGAAATCGCCTTATCATTAAAATATCAATATGAAATGCTACAAATGATTTATTTTTTTTTTTTTTTTTTTTTTTTTTTTTTTTTTTTTTTAATTTTTTAGTTTTTTTGTTTATTATAAAATGTCACAAACAAGCGGGTATGTATGAAAATATGCGCAATTTCTACCTTTATACATGGCTACAAAAAGGTGGATAGACAAAATCTTCAAGTGTTCTGTCTGCAATCGATTGAACCACCCACTCTCTTATCAATGCTTTATAAGCAGGCCAACAATGGTAGACGTTTCATGTAGACAGTCTCAGATGCAATGAAGTATTGCCATTGATTCCGTCATGTTCTGTATGGTGTTGTTAAGTAGCGCAGGACGGAATCAATGACAATACCTCTGTCTACTGGGACTTCTATACGAAATGTATATCCAAAAGAGGGAGAAATACGGACAGGTCTAGGTTTTCTTGTGCCATTTTGCCATAGCAACGGGAAAATATCTACAAATATTTGAAAAGTGTAGTTTTTACTGTATATTTGGATATACTTCGTACATATCACTAGCTATCCCATGGGTAATTTCAAACTGTAAGAGGTGTAAGTCTTCAAATCGACAATTTCCTTTCTCAGGTCCAATTCCAAATTGGAGGGTCTTCAAAATTCAGTGATTTTGTATTTTCTTAAAAACAAATTTTGATAGCTTTTCATATCCCGGGTGCGCATTAGCATTGTTAAGTAAAGGAATAGATGTTGATTTTAAAAGGGAGATGTAGCCCCAAGAATACTTCGAAAATACTGTAGGGGAACGCGGCCTGTGAGCGCCCCGGGAGGAACTCGGCGCGGTTAAGTTGCAAGGGGCAGAACCCTGCGCTCCGTCGGAATTTTTTTTTGACGCACGTGACTCGGGTAAATCAGTTTCTCAAGTATTTATTACAACCAGCCATCGCCTTGTCGTTCAGGGACTACATCACACGTCAAGTACATTGTGGTAGTGTTATACAGGAAAACTGCTATTATATGTTCTTTATAAACTATTTACACACTGTCATTTACATATATAATTTACGTACCCTTTCTCGTTTCTCCTCACCACATACATAAAGTGCACAATTTAATAGACTTAATAATGAAAATCTTTAAGTGTTTTAGTCATCAAATCGAAAGTCGGGCAGCATGCCAGAAAAAGTCGATACCATACATGTGACACTAGCGATGTTACATGCACGCATCACCTCACATCTTTTTGTATAACAGAATACTTATGTGTATAAAAATATGTAAGTTTGATGTTCATTCAGAAAAGCACAAGACACGAAATCTCCTTACATGTATTAATTAAAAGCCCAATTTGAATGTAAAATGTATCTCTAATCTCAAATTAAATTTTGCCAGGAGGTCCCCCTTAGGCACTGGCCGGCAACCCTAAATACAAACCATATGACCCTAGGGGCATATGTTTGATTCACACAACACATGGATTTTGATATCTTACAACACATACACTCTAAGGTAATTAAAACCGGGCACGTTTGTTCAAACCATAGGCAGCCATGAAGCGGCGAGTGGGACCGCGTCCCGGAAGTGTAGAGGGGGACCTCGTCACTGAAACGTCGAGTGGGAACTCGTCCCTGAAGCGTCGGAGTGGACCTCGTCCCTGAAGCGCAGAGTGGGACCTCGTCCCGAAGCGTCGAGTGGACCTCGTCCCTGAAGAGAAGAGTGGGACCTCGTCCCTGAAGAGTCGAGTGGGACCTCGGCCTGAAGTGTCGAGTGGGAACTCGTCACTGAAAGCGTAGAGTGGGACCTCGTCCCTGAAGCGGCGAGTGGGACCTCGTTCCTGAAATGTAGAGTGGGACCCCGTGCCTGAAGAGTTGCGAGTGGGACCTCGTCCCTGAAGCGAAGAGGGGGACCTCGTTCCTGAAGCGTAGAGTGGACATCGTCCCTTGACGTGTAGAGTGCAGGTTTGAACCAACAATGCCCTCTAGATACCTTTAAGAGCTGCAATACAAAATCATGGTTAATGCGAAAAAACTGACATCCATTTCTGATTGTAAACCCTCGATATGTACATAATCGCCCATGACATAATGTGAGTATCTGTATTTAGTTAACTCACATCATCCCCCCCCGATCAAATACATATACGCCCTGATGTGAGTATCCCAGCTCTTAATACCATTTAACACTAACTCTAAGGGAGGGGCAATATGTTCCCACTAGATATCAATCATATAATAATAATATCAATCCGTCTATTTACATAGGGGTTAGTCATAATATATTCCCTATGCGAGCATGTTCCTAACTATCCCTCGGAATGATATTATTTTTAATTGAAGGTTTAATTATTCCGCAAAACATCAAATATCAAACAAGTTTAATAATTCACCAAATCCAAATCCATCAATGCAAGAAGAAAGTGATAGAAGTGATAACTTCTAAAACTGTTGGCTTAAGGGTATTAAAAGTTAGCATATATCTTTAGAAGTTATTGTATTCACCATATAATATTCCAAAAACAATATAAGAGAAGAATAAACAAAACTTCCCTATCATTTAGACGGAACAATTGCCTGTTTTCACCTATGATAAATAATATTTTAACTATCAACATGGCTTCATCTCTCCTAAACTAAACAAAGCGAATATTTAGCTATGTCTTCATCGCTCCTAACTTCATACAAGTCTTCACATTCTGACCTTCTTAATTATTAACGTTCTGTGGCCACGCTGCAGGACTTACAGTGGAATAACCTAACGTTACATGAATTTACTTCCTTCATGAATTAAAAGAGAGAACAATATTTATCACGTCTTGAGCATCCTACCTTCATTACAAGTCTTCACATAATAACAAACATCATAATAGTTATTTCTACTTCTCCTAAACCATTTGCAGTTCAGTGCGCATGTTGCAGTACCTACAGTGAATGACCTAGGGTTTACATGAAATTAATCCTTCCTGAATGAAGCGAAAGGATAAAATAGTTCAAACGTCTGAGCCCTCCTAACTTCATTACAAGTCTTTCCAATAAAAACAAACATCATTATAATTATTCTCTACTTCTCCTACTTATTGGCCAGTTCAGTGGCCATGTGGACGTACTATGCAGTGAATGAAGGACCTAGAATTTACGAAATTAATCCTTCATGAATTAAGAGAAAAATATTTAATCATTCATGTCTTGATCGCTTCTAATCATCAAGTCTGCAATCATAAAAACAAAATCATTATAATTAGTCTCTACTTCTCCTAATCATTTGCAGTTCCAGACAGTGAATGACCAAGAGTTACATGAAATTATCCTTCATGAATGTACAGAGGAAAAATATAGTAATCATGTCTGATCGCTCCTAACTTCATTACCCGTTGTTAAAATAATACACTCCAACCTTATAATTATTCCTATCGCTCTAATTATTAGACAGGCAGTGCGCATGTGCAGTGACCATACAGTGAGTAGTGACCTGAATTTGTTTATAGTGACGTGAATTAAATTACAATGAAAAATCAAAGAGGAGAAGGGATGTCAAAATAGGGAGTATTTCCGAAAATCACTTAAAAATAGTCCCAATTTCATTTATTATAATACTAGTCAGTTCAAAAACATCATTACTGAAGATAATATCTCGCAAAACAATCCCATCAAGTCGATATGGAGTCCTATACGGCCTGTACACGACAACGACAAGACGCAAAGCATTCAATGAGTCGCTGTACCGTACATGGTCATGAAGACGGCAAAGACAACAACAAGATGTACGCGCGTCACAGTAAAACCGCTGTACCATAGTGTTTGTACAGGGGAATGTACAAAAAATGGCGCACCGCACAGCAATCGTGTAAAAACTCCTCGCTCTTCTCAAATTCAATGTTATAAAGTGAGTTTGACAACAAAACACGAATAATTTTTTTGCATCTTCACAATACCTGATTTACATGACAGTAAACCTAACATCCTAGTGGTGATATTAGAATGACACATTATTATCTGAAGATATCCCTTGACATGAATTCGTGACTTTATTCGAAAAATACTGACTTCAATTTTCAAATGTGTAACGAGTAAATTTTGCTTTCCAAACACAATTTTCGACAATATTTCATCATAAATCTAACCTAACGTCACAACCGTGATTATTCATGCCCTCAGCTACACTATTTTTCATTTAAAAAATGCATTAATTTCCACCTCTGTACCGTGCCGCGCCTCCCCCCGGCCCCCCTCTTTCCCCCCATCTCCCCTCCCGCCCCCCCCCACGCCCCTGTGGTCGTGGTTCTCCCCCCACCTGCCCCTTTTCCCCTGCCCGTTCCCCCGCCTCCCCCGCGCGGGGGCTGCTCCCCGCGGGCGCCTCGCCGCGCTGCTTGGGCCGTCCTGCCCTGCTTGGCCTCCTTCGTCCTGCGCCTGTCCCTCGTCCTTTGTCCGCCGAGGCGTCTGGCGTCCCCCCCTTTGCGCCCTCTTTGTGCCCCCCCCTCACCCCCTCCGCCCCCTTCCAGCTAACTTCAATCCCGTTTCCAATATGTAACATTAAAGTTTACAAATGAAAATAAGCTTTACAGGCTGCGTCCTGTCCAGTTATGCAACATGATCGATTTTCTCTAAACAACAAGGCGCTTTATAGTTGCAACTGGAAGAGGGTGATTGAAACGTCTTCTAACAAAAATCGGATCACGATTTTTTTTTTTCAAATTATAAATTCAAAAAATGTCTGATGGCAAATTGTCCCACATTAATTTGAACTACGACAATTTCTGTACCGCACAGAACAGCGTTATGATTTTACTGGCCGTGAGTAAATAGGTAACATGTACATCCCATTGAAAACAATTTTCGGGATTTATTTTAAAACAGCATCAACTTATTTTCATGGAATGTTCCAATATCATATGGGGGGTCGGGTTAGTGCAGTGGTAATAGCGTTTCGCAAATCGTTACAATGATTTTAGTTTTTTTCTAACATTGTAAAATATCAACATTATACTTGTTAAAGTATGTAATTTGTAGAGTAAATGTACCACGGTTGTTATTAAAGTTTTAATTATAATACCATTCTGGGTGCTGTGTATATCGCCTTATCATTTAAAATATCAATATTGAAATGCTACAAAAATTTTATTTTGTTACATAATTATATACATGTATGATAATAGTTTTGTCCCTAATAAGAATAAGATTATTTTTGATATAAAATGTCACAAACAAGCGTGTATGCAACATCCTGCGCAATTTCTCTACCTTTATACATGGCCTACAAAATGTGGATTAGACAAACTCTCACGTGTCTGGTCTTTCAATAATTGAAACCACCCACTCTCATTATCACGCTATTATAAGCATGACAAACATGGTAGAAACGTTTCAGTAGAATTCTCATTTGCAAATGAGTATTGCAATTGATTCCGTCATGTTGTGCAGTAGCACTTGGCAGAATAAAAGGAAATACCTCATTGGTATATAACTTGGGACTTCTATACGAAATGTATATCCAAAGAGGGATACATACAGGCCAGGTCTAGGTTTTCTTGTGCCATTTTGCATACAACGGGAAAATATCTAACAAAATTGTATTGAAATTGTAGTTTTTTACTGTCTATTGGATATACTTCGTACATATCAATAGCTATCTCATGGGGGAATTTGAAACTGTAATATGTTCGATAAGTCTTCAAATCGACAACTTCACTTACTTTTCTTCTCATGCCAATTCCATAATTGGAAGGTTCTCAAAATTCAAGTGAGTTTGTATTTTTTCTTAAAACAAATTTTGATATTCTTTTTCATATCCAGGGTGTGCGCCATTTGCATTTTAATAAAGGAATAGATATGGATTTTACAAGGAGATTATCCACATCATACTTCGAAAATATTGTAGCGGGACGCGGTCCCAGGGGGGGCTAGTGAGCGCCCTCGGGGCCGCGCGGGTACGTTTCAAGGGTCATAACCTTCGCTCCTTCGAAGACGCCCGTGGACATCGGTAAAAAATCAGTTTCTCTTCTCAAGTATTTTATATTAGCAACCAGCCCTTCCCGCCTTGTCGTTAGACTACACACAAGTCAATCCTGTGGGTCAGTGTTATTCAGTAACCTGCTATTATATGTTTCTTTTAAACTATTTACACACTTTCATCATTACATCTATAATTACGTACCCTTTCTCGTCTCCCCTCACCCTACTACAGTGCACAATTTTTTATAGACTTAATAATGAAAATCTCTAAGTTTTTTAGTCATCAAATCGAAATCGGCGGCAGCAATGCCAGAAAATATACCATACATGTGACACTAGCGAGTGTACATACACGCATCAACATACATCTTTATAACAGAATCTTTATGTGTATAAAAATATGTAAGTTTGTGAATGTTCTTCAGAAAATCACAAGACAAGAAATCTCCTAAATGTATTAATAAAACCCATTTTTTGAATGTTAACTTTATCTCTATAATACCAAATTAAAATTTGCAGGGGGGTCCCCCCTCTAGGCCTGGCGCCGGCAACCGTAAATACAACCATAATGAACACCTAGGGTGGCATATTTTTGCTCACAACACATGGGAGTTTTGATACTTACACAGACACAACCCCTAATGTATTAAAACCAGGGCCCTGTTTGGTTCAAACCATAGCAGCCATGAAGCGCGAGTGGGACCTCGTCCTGAAGCTCGAGAGGGACCTCGTCCTGAAACGTCCGATTGGGACCAAACCTCGTCCCTGAATCGTCGAGTGAGACCTCGTCCCTGAAGCGTCTAGTGGGACCTCGTCCCTGAAGCCTCGATTGGGACCTCGTCCCTGAAGCCTCGATTGGGACCTCGTCCCTGAAACGTCGAATGGGACCTCGTCCCTGAAGCCTCGATTGGGACCTCGTCCCTGAAGCGTAGATTGGGACCTCGTCCTGAAGCGTCGAGTGGTACCGCTCTCGTCCCTGAAATGTAGAGTGTGACCTCGTCCCTGACGCGTCGAGGTTGGGACCTCGTCCCTGAAGCCTCGATTGGGACCTCGTCCCTGAAAAGTAGAGAGGGACCTCGTACCTGAATTGTCGAGTGCAAGGTTTGAACCAACAATGCCCTAGCTTACCTTTATTAATAGCTGCAATACAAATCATGTTAATGCAAAAAAATGACATCATTTTCTTATTATCTCCCCTCGATCTATAATCATACTCGCCCATGATGTGAGTATCCTGTATTTAGTTTTAACTCAACATCCATCCCCCCCCCATCCCCTGGTCTGGACAAATACATAATAGCCATGATGTGATATCCAGCTCTTGAATGACACATTTAATTTTATCCTTCTTAACTCAAGTTAGGGGCAATATGTTTCCCAACTATCTCATCATCATATATATAATCCTATCCGTCTATTACATAGGGGGCAGTCATAATATTTTCCATATGAGAAGCATGTTCCCTACTATCCCTACGGAATGATACTTATTTTTATTGAAGTTTAATTATTCCGCAAACATCAAAATACCAAACAATTTAATTAATTCACCAAATCCATAACTGCAAGAAGAAGTGAATAACTTTCTAAACTGTTGCTTACACGGTAAAAGTTATCATATACTTTAGAGTTATTTTAATTAAAATAATATTCCAAACATAAAGAGAAATAATAACCATCTTCCCCTATCATTTAGACGGAAAAATAGCCTTGTTTTCACACCTATATAATATAATATTATTAACTATCAACATGGATTTAATCTCTCCTCCTAAACTACACCAAGCGAAAATATTTAGCTATGTCTTCATCGCGCCTAACTTCATTACAAGGCTTCCACATTCTCTACCATCATCTTAATTATAACAGTTCTGTGCGCACTTGCAGTATTTTATTTTTTCATACAGTGAATAACCTAAAGTTTACATGAATTTCAAATCCTTCATGAATTAAGAGAGAAATATTTAATCACGTCTTGAGCACTCCTAACTCATTACAAGTCTCAATAATACAACGTCATTATAATTTATCTCTACCTCTCCTAATATTTTGCAGTTCAGTGGGCGCATTGCAGACTATGCATAATGACCTGAATTTACATGAAAGTAATCCTTCATGCAATTAAAGAAAAATCTTTAATCATTCTTGATCGCTTCTACTTCCATTACAAGCCTTCACATAATAACAACAAAATTATAATTATTCTCTACTTCTCCTAATCAATTTGCAGTTCCATACAGTGAATGAACTAAGATTTTCACTGACTTAAATCCTTCATGAATTAAAGAGAAAAATATTTAAAATCTTCGTGTCGTCTCCTAACTTCATGACAAGTTTTTAAAATAATATCACTCAAACCTATTAATTTATTCCTATCTCTCCTAATTATTAGCAGTTCAGTGGCGCCTTTGCAGTCCATACAGTGAATGACCTTGAATTTGTATAGTGACCGTGAATAATTAACATGAAAATCAAGAGGAGAAGAGATTTCAAATGCTATATTTCCGAAAATCACTAAATAATTCCTTTTCATTTTATTATAATTTACTAGTCATCAAACATCATTACTGAAATAAATCTCGCAAAACAATCCCATCAAGTCGATATGGGATTCCTATACGCTGCCGTACACGACCACGACAAGCGCAACGCATTCAATGAGTCGCTGTACCGTACATGTGTCATGAAGACGGCAGACGACAACAACAAGATGTACGCGCGTCCCCAGTAAACCGCGTAACAAGTGTTTGTACAGGGACATGTACAAAATGGCGCAATCGTGTAAAAACCTCCTTCTCTCATTCAAATTCGAGTTTATAAAGTGAGTTTGACAACAAACACGCTAAATTTTTTGTTCATCTTTCACAATACCCTAAGTTACATTACAGTAAACCTAACATCCTGTTGTGATATTAGAATGACAACATTTGTTATCTGATCATATCCTCCTGACACATCAATTCCGTTACCTTTAATTAAGCGAAATACTGACTTCAATTTTCAAATGTGTAAGACGGAAGTAAATGTTGAATTTCCACACACACTTTCGACAATATTCTTCATAAATCTAACCTAAAAACGTTCACAATTCCTTATTATTCATGCCCTCGCCTACATATTTTCATAAAAATGGCATTTAAATATGTAACTTGCCCGCTCTCAAATGGTAACAAATCTTGAAAACAACAGCAATGCAGAATCCCAACGCCCTTTGGTATTGTTATAAACAGGAAACATATGGAAACCATTTTCCTTGCTGCCATTCGCGACTACCGCGCGGTGATTGCTCACGCTGGGCGCCGACGCGCTGATTGGGCAAGTACATGACTTGACTTTGCATAATTAGTTCTGACGTAATGGAAATTAATTGTAATCAGAGAGCTATGGATCCATTTGAGACATTATTTGTGAAAAATAAAACACTAGAAAAGACAGGCTAACTTCCCATCCCGTTTCAATATGTAACATTAAATTTTAACAAAGGAAATTTTTCACAGGCTGCGTCCGCTGTATGACCTGGAGGATCATTTCTCTAAACAACAAGGCGCTTTATAGTTGCAACTGGAATAGTGTTATTGAAATTCTTCTCAAAATCGGAATCAAAGATTTTTTTTTTCAAATTCATAAATTTCAGCCAATGTCTGATGGCAAATTTGTCCAAATTAATTGTGAACTACGACAATTCGTCCACACAGAACCAGCGTTATGATTTTACTGGCAGTGAGTGTAAATATGTAACGTTGTACCAATCCCATGAACACATTTTCTGATTTATTTTAAAACAGCATCATCTTATCTTTCATTGGAATGTTCCAATATAATAAGTGGGGGTCGGGTTGTGTGCGTGCGTCATCAGGCGTTTCGCACCACTGTGGTTACCAAACTTATGGTAATAGATATTCTCAAAGAAAGGTCATTTCCAAAAATCATTGATTCTGACGGTTCGTTTTGACGTTGTGAGCGAATGTTCATCAAACGCTGTCCTATAGGCCACTGTGTTGTAATTATGTAGGTTTACGCGACCAGCAAGAAATACAAAATTGCGAATTTGTTCTAGAGTGGATGGAATCTGCACACATACTTTACTTAGGCCAGTGGTTCAAGACTGTAAGAGAGGCTGGATTCGCCCTACTGTAAAGACTAAAGTAGAATCTGATGTGGCGTTTGTTTCAAGTGAGCAACAGAATCCCTATAGTTATTTGATAAAAACAGCCTTTTAATTTTCCGCCAATTTTGTTCAATGTGCCAGCACAGCGTTATTACTAAACAAACAGATTCTGTCTGTCTGTCGGTTTTATACTACATCGTGATGCTTTGATATGGGGCTGGTATTTGGCATGAAGGTAGAGGAGGGTAGTCTGAGGTGTTCTTATGAGAGTTCAGAAGTGACCCAAAACTTAGTTATTTAGATTTCGTTTATTATCGTTTCTGTTATATCTTCTGTGGTTTTTACTCGTCACTACTAGAGCTGGTCTCTACTGCACCATCGTAGGAGGAGATGGTCTCTCTAACCTTTGACAAAGACAAGGATTCTCCTTTAAAACGTGGTTTTTAATTCTATGTATTAAATAAACTGTTTTTACCCCCATTGGATGTTGTGTGGACACACTTTTTTGATTTACTCTCTGAACTATATTGGTGGAAATGTCATTTTGATCAGCCATGGAAATTCCCCTTTAGTTTTTTTATATGGGGCACCAGATAGTTACTCTGATCTTCTTCAACCAGGTTAATTTTATTTGGGATCATCAATTCTGGAAGTTTCACACAGTGATCTTTTTTATTCAAATCCCCTACAAATTGACAAATGAGAGGGGAGGAAGGAGGAGAGCTAAAGAGACAGTTGGCACGTTTTTTGTATATCCCTAATGTCCTTTGGAAAATTACTACCCCACACCTGGACGATCACCGCAAAAAAAAAAAAGGTTAGCGTTATTTTTTGTTAGATCAAGCGGGCAATTCCCCCTAAACACAACGGCAGGGGTCCGGTCCGTGTTTTTTTGAAAAGTGGCAAAATAGGTTATTTAGGGAGTTAAGGGATATTAGGGGCCCGCAATTTTTGCAAATCTGAGGTTTTGATGTTTGTATTGCTTTTACAGTGTTAACCTTCACCTGAAAAGATTAAACTTACATTTCTTTGTGTGTAATCAAGTAATTTTGTAAAACCACTACGGACGGTGGTTTTTATTCCAATGGTTTGAAAGCGGCACTGGCCCACATTTTTCACCAAATATGACAATTTCTTCAATTGGATCGCAAATGATGAGCTAGACCAATTGGAATAATAGAGATATAGTTTACATATAAAAATACCATAATAGACCCAAAACAGATATGGACATGAATAAGAGGCTAAAGACATTCCAGGTAAGCTTTGTAGGGTCTCACCTTTAAGTTTGCCGTCGTAACTTTATCAACAAATTTGTCTTATTAAATGAATAATTATAGCCTCTTACTCATTGATATTAAACCACAAGGTTCCCAGGACGGTCAAACAGAGTTCAGCATGGGCATTCAGGCCCGGCGTGTTTTTCTTGTGTAAATGCCATTTCCGTAGTCTGCTGAATTAAAATGTCGACGCGACATTAATTATAAAAGTCGTTCTGTTTACCATAAGGACATGATTATATGTAGACACTCCCTCGGGTCCACGGTATGAAATGCGAAGCTGACTGACATTACACTAGACTCTTCAAGATTTCAAATCTGTAGAGAAAACGTCTCAAATCTCCTCCGAGGTTGGGGGAAGTACTCCGCCAACAAACATAGGTCAAAACAAATGGTTCCGGGATAGTCGCACTGTCATCTCGACGTGCCGTTATGTGTGTAAGAGATGTTCAGCCAGACCCAGACAATTTAGCGCGACGGCTTTATTTTTGCGAGGTTTTAAAATCGGGCCCTGGGAACTGAATCGGCTGTTGACGACCACCTGGGGGTTGTCGCACGCGCGTATGGGCAGCATAACCCATGCAGAGAGGATTTCCCGGGGAATTTCCAGGTTGCAATTCTTGTTGTAGGGTGTTTGCCTCTCAAATCCCGCTTAAAATCATGGTTTAATGTTGTTTTGGGACTTGCAGGATGATTGTAATTTTTTCATACAACTCTCTTAAAAATATGATAGTATTAGTATTGTTATGTATTATTATCACTGAATCAAGTATCCGGAAACCCTTGTCGGAAACCCTTGTCTTGTACATTTATTGGATATAAATATACAAAATCATGTTTATTGTTATAGTTTGTCATTACTGAATACGATCGTCCGTTCTAATTTTAATGTCGCATGTTCAAGAACTTCGCACCTCAATGCCTCTTAAATGCAAGACATATTTTTCATGTCTCGTATCGAAATCCTCAGATATCCAAACTAGGCCTACTAAAAACAGCACTGCTGTCCGTCTATGCATTTTCGTTTGCTTTCACATATGGGCTGATATGGGGGGGTGGCTCACATGAAATGGATATGGGTAAGGCTCGCGCTTCCCAAACCCATGGGCATTCGATTCAGAGGGCTGAAAAATAGGTGTCTTTGGGTGAGAGGCAGCCAATTTCCCCAAATAGGGTTTTCCGAGTGCAAATTTCAAAATTTTCAAAATGGAAATTGAATGAATGTGCCATCGGGGGGCGGGGGGGGGGGGTTGCATGATATTTGGCATATGGTAGAAGAGGGCAGTCTGACGCCAGGGGGGGTGGAAGGACGCCCGATTCGATACTATGGTTGGGATTTTGGAAGTTGTCAGGCTCCTGTGGAGCTTTATGAAAAATCCCTAAATCGCATTATATGCCTGATTGCCTCCTCCAAAACCGCTTGAGAATTCCTTCAGCACTGGCTTAACACCGAGGTGGAGCGGGAGGGGAAGAATTTCCCTGATGCGAACTTTTCACCGGGCTTCCTTCGGCTTCCAAGTCATAAATCGTGCTACACAAGCTATGGTAACTTGAGGAAGAAAAGCAGAATGGGAAGCACGGTAAGTAGGTCCATAACACAGGATTCCTTGGGGTCGAGACCCCCTTCGAAAAGTGTTTAACCTTTTGGGAAAGAATCCGTTTTTCGAAAAGTGGATCTAACCCCGTACTTTTTGAACTCCCGATACCAACAGTCCGACTTCTCCAAATCTGTTACCCTTTAATCGAAAATCCGGAAAGTGGACCTCTCACTGAGAAATATAATAGTCAAAAAGTGTTTTTTGACTAATGAAAAATGAGTCATCAAATCAAGTTGTTTTAACCATTCATCATAATGTACTTCATGCTGTACACTGTTTGCTTGCGGAAGATAACCTTTCCTATTTAACTAGTTTTCATATTACAAAAGTTTTCATTCCTCAATTTAACACTTTAAAATGACAACTTAATGACTGACCGAATTTTAATTTGTCAAGGAACAAATTAAAATTGACTAATAAAAGACGACTTAGACTCACCAAATGACTAGAATTATTAGTCAAGCCAAATTCGAGTTCCTAAATACCATTGTCAGTTTGATATTGTCTTTTGACGAATTTTGTATTAAAAGTCCTAATTATCAAATTGCAGAAATACTTTCATTATGAACTTTAATCCGAAAATCTTTAAAACATTCTTTTTACATTCAAACCACTTTTTAGCACTATTTTGTGGATTCCCCACAGACAGATGAAAAATTAAGGCGCAACAGAGATTTGCGGCCCTTGTCAGCATCATAGGATAATTTATTAAGTTACAATATGCACATGTGACAAAATATTTACCTTGCATTAACATCTTACAGATACTGTATGAGCCTCCTAGATGATCATACAGTATCTGTAAGATTTAATGCCTTGCATACATCTACAGATCTGTATGATCATCTTCTAGGAGGCTCAGCATAGCAAGGAGTTTATTGTTTTTAAATATAAGATGTGTACAGTGAAAACCAAGCATATCCGGACCCGGTGCCACGAACCTAGATCTACTCCCCCAGTTGGAACTACCTGTGGGCAATTTTATATACAGTAGGCTAATCCAAAATATGGTGACACTAACCTCCAAGTTCCCTATGACATGCAACTATAACCTAGACCTGAATAGCATATATTTGGGACCCGGTGACACTACCCTAGATCACTCACCCCATTGACACTAACCTGCGTGTCAATTTTAATATAGAGTATAGCTTTTAACAAATAGGGGTGCACACTAACACCAAGCTTCCTCCAAGCGACACCACCTAGGACCTTAATTATTACATAATTAACCGTATCACTCACAGATAATAGCTGAAACCTTTAGCACCATAGAAGTGTATATTATTTTGATAGCTGAATTTTAAGCATCAATGAAATGCGAAATTAATTAGATACATGGTATTGCAACTAGAAAACTTGGAGAAAGCACAAGTTATCGTAAAGCGAGATTTGCTTGTCGAAGAAGTTGGCAAAAGTGATCAACTTAGTAGACAAAAAATTTAACTCTTGAAATCTAACTTAGGTAGACAAATGTATTTTGAATGAATTAGAAACCTGCAATCCCTCATGCAAATTGCCTTCGAAATTATTTAAGAAACGGTGTAATGTAATCCCTTGGAATAAAACTAGAATGTATAAATATGGGTGACACTAACCCCAAAGTTCCATAAATGACACTACCTAGGACCTAACTATTACATTTGATATTAACTGTAATCAATCACATGATACTTAACAAACTACTTAAAATTAAACTAAAATAGAACTCATTCTTATCTTAAGTTGGTTGATTTAATTCTCATATAAATTTCACGCCAGTGACCGTTACAAATAGATGAACAGCACGCATCGCACAAAAGGGTGCAAATTTGGAAGATGCCTCGCCGAAAAACACTGACGCTAATGCACAAGCATGGAAAGTGCAAGCTGAATGCCTGAAAATTATATCTACGAACTAAAGGATCAACAACAAGAATTGAACAGACAAAATAAACAATCAAAAACCGACCCCTTCCTTTTTATACTAGTGAAGGCGTATATTTAGACGGGATTGGAGGGCGGGAAAAAATTTTATGACCCTATTCGATCGGAATCCTTACAGTGTAGTGATCACCCGAATGCACTCCTTGACACATCGATGAACATAATAGGCGGTCTCATTGGCTGAAACGATGACAAAGCCCATCGCCACGATTGGGGAAAAGGCACAGTGCACCACTGTAAACAAGCCCTAGCAACTGCCCGAACTGGCATAGACCATTTCCATCTGCAGGGGAATAAATGGTTTTTCTCAGGACAAGCCTTCAAATCCTTATTATAAAAAATTATTGTGCAATGACAAATATTTAATTAGTCAAGACCTTTTTGATAATTAATTATCCTCATTGAGTCTCCCCTTTTGTAGTACCGGGTGCGAACACACCAATCGCTTTCCGCTGTCTCTCTCCTAGGCCTGCCTAGGGAAGGAAAAACAGGTTACAAAGAAGAAGAAAAGAGAGGAGAAGAAGGAGAAATGAAGAGCTAATCTGAGGACGACGGGTCTCTATGTAGGATTACAAGATATCACTGTAATGAAAAATATGGAGAATATTTAGCCCAGATCTCCACAGAGAGCAGACACCAGCATCTTGTTTCAAACGATTGAAACGGATCAGACCAAGAACCAGTAAAATGCGAGATGACACTCAATACCCACCTTGCAGCACACAGCTGTTGAGATTGAGTCGAATCATGGAAACAAAAATTTAGGACAGCGTCAGACAGGTTTGGGGGAAAAAACACAGGATTTATTTAGGAGAAAAACAAACAAACAGGCGAAGACCGAAACAAGCAAAACCGCACACCCCAAGGACCCTGTGACAAGAACACTCTACTTACGCCATCCAAACACACCACTCACACACACAGTTCACATTTGGAAGATCAATGGTAGGCCAAATTCCCAAAATTGCATACAAGGCAAAAAAAAGATCAACCACAGGTCCAAAAAGGGTCCACTTCTTGAAATGCAAATGTAATTTTCCCATTGCTTCAGCATTTTGTATTCTGTTCCTTTTCATTTGACCAAATTCATAGAAAGCAAACAAAATTGGGGTCATTCCTTGGAATTTACACCTGTGGATAAAAACTTCATGCACAGAAAAGAAAAGAAATAACAGCTCTCATGTCTGAAGTGTCAAGGAAGCCAAACAATTTTCTCAAAATTGGAGAAAATAAAAGACTCTCCAGACACTAATTAATTAAAAAAACATAAAATTAAAATGCATAATTGCAATATTTCTGCAAACTTTATCATAGGACATTTTAATTACAAAATTCGTCCAAAGAACTAATTATCAAATGACCATGGTATTTAAACAAACGTCGTCCCCATTATTGTGCTTGACTAACTAATTCTAGTCATTTGTGAGTCCTAAAGTGTCGTTAATATTAGTCATTAATTTGTCATTTGACAATGAAATTCGTCAGGGGGTGAGGCAGGTGGATGGAGGGAAATAAAGCAGGGGATACCGGGTCTTATGGAGGCGAGAAGAGCACGCCTGTAGCGAACGGAAGAAGTAAGAGACAAGCGAACTCATTCATTGGTCATTTTCAAGTGTAAATTTAGAGTAAGATGTGAAAATATTTTGTAATCAGGAAAACTAGTTAAATATGGAAAGTTTAACCTTCTCCCAAGCAAACATGTTTCCAGCATTACGTACATTAATTATTATGATAAACAACTGATTTTCAGACTAATAATTTTTAATTAGTCCAAATACCCTTTTTTTGACTAATTAATATTTCTCAGTGACTGCAATTTTCCCCTAATTTTTCGATTAAAGGTTACAGATTTGTAGAAAGTCGACTTGTTGGTATCGGGAGTTCAAAAAGTACCCGGGTGTTTCGATCCACTTCGTAAAAAACGGATTTCTTTCCCAAAGGTTAACACTTTCGAAGTCCCGACCCCAAGAATCCGTGTATGGACCTACTTTCCCGTTTGCTTCCCATTCTTCTTTTCTTCCGGCTCTATAGTTAACATAGCTTGTGTAGCACGATTAACGACTTGGTCAGCCCGCTGCGCTCGAAAAGCCTTCGCATCAGGGGAAATTCTTCCCCTCCCGCTCCCCTCCCTCTCTCCGGGTGTTAAGCCTTGCTGAGCTGAATTGAATCATCAAGCGTTGGTAGGAATCATCAGGCATATTAATGCGATTTAGGGATTTTTCTATAAGCGCCACAGATCCTGGCAACCTCCAAACTCCCAACTCTAGTATCGAACATCGGGCGTTCTCCCCCGCCCCCCCCCGCTTCAGACTTCCCCTTCTACCATCATGCCAATCATCAGCAACCCCCCCCCCCACCCTCCCCCCCCACCCCCCTCCCCTCCCCCCCCCCCCCCCCACCCCGTGGCACTTCTTCAATTTTTCCCCAAAATTTTTTGGAAAATTTTGAAATTTGTCACCGTAAAACCCATATTTTGGGGTAAATTTTTGGCTCCTCTCACCCAAAGACACCTATTTCTTCAGCCCTCTGTAACCGAGGCCCAGTGTTTGGAAGCGCGAGCCTAAACCCATATCCATTTCATGTGAGCTCCCCCCCCCCCCCCATACAGCCCCTATGGAAGGTACAATCGTAAATGCATACCGGACAGGGCAAATCTGTTTTAGTAGGCCTAGTATGGATATCTTAGGATGTTCGATACGAGAAATGATAAAATATTTGTCTATTTAAGATGCATGAGGTGCGAGTCCTTGAAATGCAAATAATTAGAACGGAGATCCTGTATTCAATAGTGACGAAACTATCAAAATAAAAATGATTTTGTAGTATTTATATCCAATAGCATGTACCGACAAGGGTTTCGACAAGGATATTTGATTGCGAATAATCCATAACACTACTAGTACTTCATATTTTTAGAGAGTTTATGTAATAAAAAAAATACAATCATCCTGAAGCAATAAAACAATTAAACCACCATTATTAAAGCGGTAGTTTGAGAGGCCAAACCCCACCATACAACAAGAATTGCACCTGGAAATTCCCCGGGGAAATGCCTTCTCTGCATGTGTGTTATGCTGCCCACTACGCGAGTGCGACAACCCCAGGTGGTGGTCAACAGCCGCTCAGTTAAGTTCCCAGGGCCCGATTTAAATCCTGCGCAAAAAATAATTGGTCTGCTGAACATCTCTTACACACATACGGCACGTCGAGATACAATGCGACTATACGGACCTTTGTTTTGACTAATTTTGTGGCGGAGTACTTCCCCCGACTTCGGGGGAGATTTGAGACTTTTTCCTTACAGATTCGGAGGGTCCACGGAGGATGGTTGAAGAGTCTAGTGTATTTTCAGTCGCTTAGCATGTCCTCACCGTGGATCCGAGGGAGGGGTCTATCGATAGACAAACCCTATAAGTCGCATGCCATTGAACCCCACACCTGTTGAGTTAGTAATCTTTGGTCCCGTCCCCGGATTACACTCAAAATTAAGCGAATTGCGCAGGCTTTCGGTTCAACGTTTACTAGTGAACGTATCCTGCGGAGACAGTTTCCCTACGATTCGGACAGTCTCTTCGAGCTAACTCCCTCCTATTGTTGTAATTCCAGGAGCCCAGTGTAATTCGCGTTCTGTTGACGGTTGGTATAATAGAGGGGCCCCCCCGCGGTATAGACGCAGCATGTCCCTGGGTTGCAATCTTAAAAGTCCTTCAAATTTTTATTTTAGCCCTTTTCTTTTAAACGCAAGTGCACTCAAAAAAACCCAGAGGCAGAGCAGAGACTGGGGGACAGTCTAATCTATAATGTTGAAAATTTGATATATCCTAGTGACAAGCGGAATAAATGTATAAAGCGCTCGAGACGTGTGTAAAGCGCTATATAACATTGCATTTATTGAATTTTTATTTTACTTCGGTCACAGACATAGAATTAAAAAAACAAAATTAAACCAAAGCCTATAAAATGACAAATCGATGAAATCGTATGAACATGGAAAGATAGTTCTTTGTATCTTCCTGGGGGGGGGGGAGAGAGGTTGTTACTGTACTTAAAATACAAACGGAGGCCTTTACTTTGCACTGGGCGAAATTGTTTATGGTTTTAATCAGATATTCATAAATAATTATGAAAAACAATGGAAGGTATTTAAAACTCATATATAGGTAAAATTTGTGGCCAGGTACGAATACCAAATTTTGTTGTGAGAAATAGCCATTTTTATTGTCCGAGTTGGCATTGGGGTTGAAATAGTTTGTGCAAGAAAGACACACCAATATCTCCTCGTCAACTGAGTAATTACGAGGTCAACAATACTTTTTCGCTACCCTCTCTATAGGTATTAACAAGACTTTCACGTTGATCTAACGGTGACAATGCAAATCTGCTATCGTTGACCTTGTTTTCTGGGTTGAATAACTTTGTAATTTTGACCGGAGGCTGAAACTGTCTTTGTGCCCTAAATTTTGTCCAAATTAGGCTGATTTTGCACGATTTGTCAAATTTGGACGGGGCTAGCGCCCCCTGAGCCCCCTCCCTGGCTACGCCACTGGAATAGATTTCTTTCTGGATTTGAGGCTCAACTTTTTTGACATTGGCTTTTTTCTTTTGCTTTTCAATAAGTGATAGGCCATAATAATATTAATAATGACATGTTTCCGACGGCCTCACCCCCCCCTTCGTCCAAGACTGCCCTCGTCTTTCTACCATCATGCCAAATATCAGCTCAACCCCCCAACCCCCCCCATGGGTTTGGAATCGCTAGCCTTACACCCTTATCCATTCATGGTGAGCCCCCCGCCCCCCCCCCCATATCAGCCCCATATGTGAAAGCAAACGAATGCTAGCCGGACAGGCATATGTCTCTGTTTTTTAGTAGTCCTAGTAATGGTATCTAGGATTTTCGATCGAAGAATGATAAAATCTTGTCTTCTTTAAGATGCATGAGGTGCGAGTTCTTTAAATGCGAATAAAATTAGCCAACGGAGATCCTTATTCAATAGTGACAAACTATCACAATAAAAATGATTTTGTAGTAATTATATATCCAAGAAATGTACACGACAAGGTTTCGACAAGGATATTTGATTGCTAAAAAATACATAACACTAAGCTCATACTATCATAGTTTTAAAGGTCCCGGAAATGAGATATAAACCTACTAAAACACTCCAAATCTTTTAGGGGACATTCCAATTTCCAATAACCGGGCCCAGAAAAAAGAATACACCTATCCATGACATCAGTATGTCATTATTGATTTTCAGTCAGTGTCAAGAATAGATTCACACCAGTCACCTGGAAATTTCTATTACTCCTCAAAAATCAATAGTTCACCCCGATTGATGTCATCACCAACCCAATATCTGAATGCTTAACTCCAGCCCCTCCTTGTAGACTCTGACACAACCACATCAATTCTATTTGCAATTCCCGGGACCGTTAAAAGTTGTAATAAAAAAATACATCATCTGGAAGTCAAATAAACATAAATCATGATTAAACCGGGATTTGAGAGGCCAAACACCATACAACAAGATTGCACAACCTGGGAATTCCCCGGGAAATTCCTTCTCTGCCTGTGTGTTCTGCTGCCCATAGTCCGCGTGCGAACACCTCCAGTGGTCGTCACATCCGATAGTTCCCATGGCCCAGGGCCCCGATTTAAATCCTGCGCAAAAAATAATTGGTCTGGCTGAATTGGGTCGGGCTAAACGTCTCTTACACACATACGGCATGTCGAGTATTACAGTGCGACTATACCATAACCATGTGTTTTGACTATGTTTGTGGCGGAGTACTGTCCCCCCGACCTCGGGGAGATTGAACTGTTTTCCCACTACAGATTCGGAGATGGTCCACGTATATGGGTTTTTTTTTTGAAGAGTTAAGTGTAATTTTTCAGTCGTTTAGCATTTTCATCACCGTGGATCCGAGGGAGGTCTATCGAATAGACAATACCTAAATCGCATGCCATTGACACCACCCTGTTGAGTTATATCTTTGGTCCCCGGATTAGCACTCAAATTAAGGAGATGTTGCGCAAGGTAATGCTGTCACGTTACTTGTGAATGGATACTGCTGGATAGCAGTTTCCCTATAGATTCGGACAGTCTCTGCGAGCTACTACTCCCCCCTATTTGTGTAATCCAGGAGCCCTGCGTAATTCGCGTTCTGTGGACTTGTGGCTGGTATAATAGAGGCCGCGGTATAAAGAAAGAACCAGCATGTCACGGGTGGCAAGCTGAAAAGTCTTCAATTTTTATTTTTTAGAGCTAATCTTTAAAACCAAGTGCACTCAAAAAACCCCGAGACAAGCAGATACTGGGGGACAGTCTAATTATATGTGAAAAGGGTGATTTTGTTTTTTTTGTAATAGTTAAATAAATGTAAAGCGCTTTGAGACGTTGTGTTAAGCGCTATATAAAACTTGCATTAGTGCATTTTTATTTTACTTCGGTCACAGCAGTGCATTAAACAAAGCTAACCAATCTATAAATAAAATCGTATGAAGCGTATGAACATGGAAAGATGTTCTTTTGTACTCGGGGGGGAGAGTTGTTATGTAACTTAAATAAAAAATACAAACGGAGCTTTACTTGCACTGGGTCGCAATTGTTTATGTTTTAATCAGATTCTAAATAATTATAAAAACATGAAGGTATTTAGAAACACTCTAAAAGATAATAATAGGTAAAATTGTGGCCAGTGTACGAAGGACAAATTTTAGGTGTGAGAAAAAATGCCATTTTTATTGTCGAGTTGCATTGGGTTTGAATAGTGTGCCGGGACAAACCAATATCTCGTCATAACTGCGTAATTACGAGGTCAACAATACTTTTTCGCTACACTTCTCTATACTATTAACAAGACTTCACGTTGATCTAACGGTGACAATGCAAATCTGCTATCGTTGACCTTGTTTCGGGGTTGAATACAATTTGTAATTTGACGGGAGGCTGAGACTGTCTTTGTGCCCTAAATTTGTCCAAATTAGGCTGATTTTGCACGATTTTGTCAAATTGACGGGGCTAGCGCCCCCTGAGCCCCCTCCCTGGCTACGCCACTGGAATAGATTTCTGGATTTGAGCTCAACTTTTTGACATTGACTTTTTCTTTGCTTTTCAATAATTGACTAGGCCATAATAATATTAATAATGGACATGTTTCCGACTGTTTCTTCGTTTTGGTAACAGACGTGCCACTGCTATATCGCTAACGTCCCTTAACTGCATCAATTGCACTTTTGCGATGATCGTAACCCTAATGATGTACAAAAAGTAAAATTATTAACAAAGCAAAAATAAATGATTGCTAAGTTTGTATTATGCAGCTAATGCATCAAATATATACACTAGATAATCTCTGGATGTCACGTTTAAACCACCAATATAATGTTGTTCTACACATCTCGAAAACTTTTTTAATAAACGACCTAATTCGCATATTAACCACGCGAAAATCCAACAATCTGTGCATTTATAGGCATTTTCAAATAATATTTCAAAATTAAAAAAATAATAGATAATATCCACTTTAAATGTTTAACACATTCCCAATAAAGGTATGTTGCAATTTACGCACTATATCAGGTGTAAATGTAAACTTTCATTTAGTTGTATAAATATATGGCATAATTTTCATATGAATTAGGAGAAAATCTTAAAGTTTGTCATTTGTAGACATCAAATAATGTGCACGAAAATCGTACAGGGTGCGCTCTTATACGCTACGAAGAATGTAAAGAAGAAAGCTCCTTAAAACAGGGACGTACACAGGCCTAGAGGCCTTGGGTGCGGTCGGGCTACGGGGGACCTCTGAGAAGTAAAAATAGGTTGATTGTGTATAATTTTTGCCGACCCCCTGGGTGCTCGCGCTGCCTCTGCACCCCGGCTGGTTACGCTGGTGAAAAATGGCTACAAACCTCAAATGTAGGGATATTTAGTATACTCTCTACCCCTCTCTACATTTACAAATTAAAGCAAACTTATTTACAAAAACATTTTTTTTTCAAACTTGTGTAGAGAGCTGGAAAGAATTGGCTTAAGATCGTTATCTGTGCAGGACATACATTTCGGCACATTTTTCATGTATTTCGTACTGCTTTGCAAAATATTTATCAAATGTGTCCGGCAATTTTTTTTGTAAAATGTCTTATCCCAGTCAATCAGGAGGTCACGCCAACATGCGTTATTTTCTTGTACACGAGAAGACAATACAATCGCTGTGACCTCAATAGCTGGTCGAAAACGCTCTGGAAAATGTCCTGATTTGAGGTCCAAAATACCTGAATTCATTATAAAATCATGTATTATTGTTGCGGAATGTCAACTACATATCTAAGTTGGTCTAATATAAAATAAAAACAACGAATTAAAAGCGACGAATTTTAAGTTTTGAAAAGCGTGGTCTCTGAAGTTAGAGAAATCCCACCAAATTTTAAAGCATCCCAAATCATTAATTGAATTGTGTGCTACAAAAAAGTCTGTGTACGTGTTACTCTATCTCTTTAAGAAAGCGAAGACCACGGAAAATGTATAACCTTACATTTACTAGCATCATGGAATTAAATTCTCATATGCTATAACGTGGACCTGGTTTCCATCGATATGAACTGCAGACGTCTGCAGGCTGTGTGCAGGGAATGTGGACAATAGCAAGGTCGTTCGCCTATTGTATTTGTGAAAGCCCATGTAAAATGACCCTGTCCAACAATTTTAGTGTGAACAATATACTTGGGTGACCTGCCCACCAACTGATCCCAAATTAAATTTGAAGGTATCAAAACATCATATATATGTCAAATGGGGGATCCCAATGACGTCTATATTGATTGTGTGAAATGGGTCTAAGTGCCAATTTTTGAAGCTTACATAATCTTGTTCAAATGAATGTTGGCGATATTATCCCAAATTAAGATACCGCAATTTATATACAGGAAAATTAAGTTTTTAATGACATTTCCAAATGAAGTTTTATTCAATAGCAACACCCAACAGCTTTTAACTCTTTCTTAAGAAATGCCACCAAGAACAGAATCGATCATTTGATAAGAATTTGAATGATTACCATTATATACATTTTATACATTGATTTTCCGATTTACTGTATAATATTCAGTATAGTCAACACTGTTATTTGAACCTTGTTTATTTTCAAAGGTTTTCTCAATGCATTTTAAGTTCACTGTAGAGTCTCCATATTTACAGAAAAGGTATAGAGCATTCTCCTGATGCACAGTTACATACAAGGTCTATTGTAATTTGTGACTCAAAACTAACAACTAATCGCCATAAAAGTAGTCATTCCCAACTTCTATTTGCAAAATAGACATATTTTTGAAGACATGTGCTCTCTTGAACTAGGAGTATTTATTTGCAAAAACTCTCGTAGTGAGCTGCCAAAAACTAAGATGCTCTGACATCCACGGCGATCAGACAATACACGTAAAAAAGCTCAATCAAGAATTAAAAAAAAAACCTTTCTGAACGAGCGACACCCACTCTATGAAATTCTTTAAAAAATGAAATAAAAAAAATAAAGTTTGTACATTTCCAAAGACAGCTTAAACAAAACATTTTCTCAAATTATAGTTAGTCTCTTTATTCCAATCACAATTGGATCTTTTTTCTTAGTACCATCGTTTGTTTTGTAACGTGGATATCCTTTTTCTTGCCGTGTATGTCTTCTTTGTTTATTTGTATATTTGAATTATTTATTTAGAAGAACCCATGGTTAAAATGTTTTAAAATATACCTGAGACCCGATAATTCTGTCATACGCAAATGTCTGTGCAACTGAATTATTCTTGGAATTAATATTTTAACAGTTTTACTTTATAATATTAATAACATTTTATTAGTAGCAGTTCACTGTCTTCAATTTTCGTTCTTTGATCACTTCCAGAGGGTGTATTGAGTCCATGCACCAGTTTGGGGAAATTTCACCTCAATAAATTTAACATATAGAAACAATGGCCATTCAATTTTAACCCACAAAGCACTAGTAGTAATTTTGGCATGATCATGAAATGTCTTGTAGTTATCAAATTTCTTGAATAATGTTTATTCTCAAGTACTGACATGTGTTTAGTACAGTAAGGGCACATTGCAATGCATTATGGGATTGGTTTAAAACCAATTCCTTGAAATTATCATTTTGGAGATACGCGTAGAAGAAGCTAGAATCTAGAAACTGGTATCCTCATTTTTAGTGAAGTTGTTGTTCTGACTCACTGACGTTGGACAAGTCTTGTCATCCTCGGTAAAATCTGGCTGCTGCGTGGTGACGAACCATTTTGCACATAGCAAACACTGACACATAGTTTTAAGCTATCACTCAGGTCAGGAACTCGCCAGAAGAAGATGACTGGATTTAGAGCAGAATTTAGCGCTACTAAGGCAAAGGTGAATCCAGAGATGTGTGATACGACTTCATTTTCATCTAGAAAATATTCGAGGAGGAGAATCACACACATTGGCAACCAGCAGACGAAACTGCTTACAAGAATCAAAGCAAATGTCAAGAGTAGTTTGCGGCTTTGCCGTTTACGAAATTTAGCCACTTCATGATCAAGAATACTCATGTCAAACGAATGGATTGAACGGAAAACTAAAATGTAGTTTACCGCGGTAATTACCAGTAATGTAGGGATGAAAATCGGAGTGAAGACATAGCCTACATGTTCATACGAATCCAGCAAAAAAGGAGGAAGATAAATTGCGAAAGGTAGTATCCAGAGGAATACGCAGACGACCACACATTTTGGCGCTGTTACCATTTTGTCATACTTCAGAGGAGCCCACTTCAGAGCAATCGATCGGTCGATTGCAAGAGCGAAAATATTCAGAACCGATTCAACAAGCAGAGCATTAAATACGGGTTCAATCCATGGCCCAACATCTCCAAATAAAAAGTAAAGCAGTGTAATTGCGCTTAGATTATCAGCTAATGCCAAATTAGCGATGAATGTGCTTCTTTTATTTCGCAATTTGGAAGAAAACGCGATGGTACCCAGGATTACCGAGTTCAAGATAACAGCTATGATGCATGATGAAGCCATGAATACAAAACTCCATGTACCCAAGAAGTCGGATAGGAACTCGTTTCCTTCGGTTTCATCCATGTCGATGGTGGTATAAACAGGCGGATAAGTGGTCGCCATTCTTTTGCACAAAGTTCAACACTGGTTACAAGAATAATTTCTATCCTAGATTTGTTTGAAGTCTGATGAGTTGCAGGAAAACTCACAGCAGGATATTGTCATGGCGTAGAAAACACGAATTGTATATGTTCAGTGAACTCGTTGTGGTTAATACAATACAGATTGAAAGGTTTCCTTGGCTGAAGCTCCCATGATCACGCCTTCATTCAAATCGATATACTGCTCATAATGGTCTACGTGCATGTGTCATATGCCGTCTGGGCACCTTACCATCGAGGTGTTAGTCTACTTCGAAAACCCTTTTTTATTTGCTGATCGGCTTTCATTCTTCTTATTTGAAAATCCGCACATAGACCACCTGCGTGGGAGATCTTTGTGTCCGCGAAAAAAGGTCTGAGTTTCTATGGCAAAGTAATCTACACTCTAAATACTTCGATGGGCTGTCTATTGACAACCCCAGGTGCGTCGTCTCTAAAAGTATGTAACAGTGTCTATATAGGGTAAATGGTTTCCAAGCTGTTATTGATCACATAATTGTTCTTGTCAAAAACATATTGAACACATGCACTACGTTTCAAAGAGACCCGGATAAAGAGGTTTTCAGTCCTAAACCATCGGAATCTCAACATTTACAGCCAGGGTCAACTCAGCTCCGACGAATACGTGAACGATTTGGGACTAAATCCAAACATGTAGGGCAATTGTTGTCATTGCCATATTTAATACCGCATGCATGACTTGATAAAAAAAATGAATACCTGAGCGCAAAAAGTACTTAAGTCCATATTTGTTTTGAGTTACAGTCCTTCCAAACTTTTAAAATATAGTAGGAATTTAATGGAAAGAGAAAAGCATTTTAAATTTGGCATGGTTATAGGAAACATGACTTGGGATGATATGGATAGAAAAAAATTGTAATGCGGGCAATTAATATCGATTTTTGGATTTAAGTACTTTTGCGCTAAAATGGAGTAATGCAGTTTTATTGCTAAAAAGTACCAAAAGTTTTCTAGAATTCCTAAAAAGTGACCTAGACAATAATAAAAAGGAAATTTAAGCAGTAAATAGTTCATTGTTGACGTCCATTTTGTGATCATTCATTGAGTAGTGTTTCTATACAATACATTTTAGGAATTGTAAAAATGAAATTTAAATCCAATATTTGCTTAATAATGTTGAATCAACGAAGTTTTATTGTTATTTATTAACATTAACTCATAAATAACCATTATTATGAGTGTATTTTCAGTCTTTCGGTTGTTACCATAAAGCTTGTTGTTTAGAGAAAACCGATCCTGTTGCATAACAGGACGCAGCCCGTAGACGTTAATTCATTTGTAAACTTTAATGTGACATATTTTGGAAGTATTATTGTGGCTATATTTCCCTTGTAAAATCAACATCTGTTCCTTTATTAAAATGCTAAATTCGCACACTTTGCTAGATATGAAAAACAAAATAAAAATTGGTTAATAAAAAATACAAAATCATTGAATTGTGAAGACTTTCCATTTTAATGGAATTGGACCTGATAAAAGTTATTGAAGTTGTCGATTTTTAGTAACTTATCGAACATTTTACAGTTTGAAATTTCCCGTGGAGATAGCTAATGATATGTATGAAGCATACTCCAATGTATAGTAAAAACTACACTTTCAAACAGTTTTGTTACATATTTTCCCGTTGCTATGCAATTGGCGCAGGAAAACCTAGACCTGTAATATATCACTCTTTGGGTAGATGTTTCATAAAGAAATCCCAAGTATGAAAATGAAGTATTGCATTGGTTTCGTCGTCTTGCTCACCTGCGCCTTACTCCTCGTCTACTGAGCCATTTTTTTGTAACAAAACTCCCGAAGGGGGTGGTTAACCGACCACCCTGTGATTCAGCTTACTGATAGTCCCTTTACGATAATTCGTGTAATTGTACCAAAAGGATTAGCGTAGTAGCTTCTCTTTCCATTGGGGTACCAACATAAGTTATCCTTAACATCCCCATTATGACGTCACCATGACGTCATATTTGAGGAAAGTACGAAAATACTGAATATAGGGTGTAAATTGATATTTCGCAATTTTTAAAGCGACTCAAACACCCTAAAAAAAAAAAAGAGAAATTTAATAGCTCTAAAATATTTCTTATATAAAACTAGTCATTTCCCATCAAGTAGATTTCAAAATAAGCCGCCTAAAATCTGATTTTCATAACCTTTTTGGCGAAAATTGAATTTTTCACTGTGTGTGTCTATGGAAATGGCAGTTTTGCTGACATGCGAACTTTATGACGTCATTGTGACGTATACTAGGCATGTTGGTACTCATTTTGGTATCAAAGGAAAGAGGAGGAACCTAGCTTCTATTGTACCAAATCAGTGTTATGTTGTTCCTTGGTTGTGTTAGGCCTGTTGGTACTGTCTCTTCCGGAGGGGGTGGTTACCACCCCCCCCTATGATCACTTGGATCACCCTGTATCTTCCTATACCCCGGTGGATGTTTGTTTTTGATTAACGGAGCGCGAAACATGGTCATTTGAAAATTACTTAATAATTGGCACCAAAAAGGGGTTTGGACGGAGGGCAAGCCGGTGGGGAAAAAACACTTAAGGGGGGAGTGGTAACCAACCCCCCACCCTTCGGTAGGACGATGGTTTAAAAGGATAAGCTGAATACAGAGCACCCACAAATGGTATTATAATTAACCTTGTAATAACACGTGTAAATACCACAGGTAATGTTGATATTTTACAAAGTTAGAACAAATATGAAACCATATAACATTCCCAAACGTTTTTGTTACAATTGCAAAGAAACATAGTTTCAACATTATTTGCAAACTTTTTGGCCAAAATCACTCATTTATTAACCTTAAATGGTATGCGGTTATAAAAGGTATAAAACCACATATCAATAATGTTAAATTTTTAATGAAACTATGTTTTATATAATTTAGAATTTGTTTTGCTATCTTTTTTTACATCAAACTTATATCGAACTTTATTGCACCAAATCTACACACCAAACACCATGGGTTGTACGTTGCTATGCACAATCACTGTTGCATGGTGTGATACTTAAGTACTTCTTGCACTCAAGTTCGGCTTATTGCAAAAAAAGTTTTATTTTTACTAAATTACTATAGTGTAATGACATCTAAGAACTAAAAAAAAACTCAAAACCAGTGATAACCAACCCAAATTTTTTTTGGCGCCAAGTCTTCGTTTGTTTCCATTGTTATTGACCGTGCACAATCATGATTTGAAAGCCATTTTAGCCTCGTTTATTTTTTTTTTTACTTAAAATAACTGAGAAAACTAGATTTGTTTAACCAACATTGTCTCCAGACTATTTTTGTTTAAAATACAGTGATCACCAACTCGATTTTTTTGTAAACTAATATTGTACATAATATAAGTTGCAACTGTTTGACCTTTCGTGTGATTTGGCGCACCTTTCTGGGTGAAAATCCGTTTTGAATAAAACTTTAAAATGATTCGAATTTTGAGGCTACCTACTGGAAACAGACATGTTTTTTTGGTTCAAAATTTCCGGAAACTGAGAAGGTCGTCGACATGATCTCATATATCATACAAGTATATCTGTTAATGCTTTTGGCCGTCAATCACTTCCTACATAATTATCCTAACCATTTTGACACAAATGTGTGGTGACCCTAGTATACAAGTAGAATTTGGTTGATTTTGCAATTCGGACAAGGAAAGCGAGGCAAGGGACAGGGCTGATGATACGTAACCCAGGATTAATTGTATGGCAGCGCCACATCAATCGCCCTGGTAAGGTAGAATCTGAGATGAATAAACCTAACAGAGAGAAGCAAGTAGCCCCCCGGAATGGATTATTTGCAGTGTGCATAGTTCTGGGACGGGACTGGTTGCGATCTCGGAATATGCACACCCACGGTAGGAAGCAGACCATTTTGGTTTCTAATTAATTGTAACCATTTTCAAGTATGGAGAGAATGCAATGCCGAGTGATGCCGAAAATCCAGATTAACAGAAAAATGGCCCCAATTTTACGATTCAAAATGGCGCCTGATAAATGCACAAATTCGCTAAAAATTCACAATCTTCCGATCATATCATGCATTTGTAAGATTATAATCACTTACCTGCAGTTACCTTTGTTTATGATCAGGTAGCATCTTTTTAAGTAATTCTGTTTATTTTGCCATTGATACTGGTGCTAAACTCCAAGATGGCCGCCTGTTCTTTGCCTTTGGAGCCTAATTACTCTAGGAGATTTTTTTGGTGACCACAAAGGTTTAAATATTTTTTCCCTTCTGTTACGAGACGTACCCAAGGTCAGAAAAGTAATCTCCCGTGGTTCATAAAACAAAATTTACAATGACTATTTGTAAGAAGATTGACTTGACCAAGATGTAAAATCAAAACAATTATTTTAATAAATATGATCTGAATCAAAAACACACAATACAATATTAACAATGCACAAAATTATTATATTTCTTATCTATTTAAAAATCAAATTAAACACACATCATCTCATGAATTATAAAAAATAGTTCAGTTCTTGTTGGGTGCGCACCAGTCTCTAAAGAATCAGGTCCACATATAAATCTTGGCGACACAAATCTTGCTGGTACAGTTAAACTAGTTTCGCGAAAATCGCAAAAGTCCTTTTTGGTCTAGACCGGCCGATTAATTTGTGAAGTTGTAGACTTGGAGAACAACTGGAAGTATAACTGCAACTCGGTATGTCCATACAGATACTCAGTGCGTTAAAGGTGAACGTCACTGGTAAAGAAGCAATGTCCTGCTGGAATTTTAATGTTAACCTTTGTTTTTCCATAGGCACCAAATTTTTTGCAGCTCTGACGATTCTGACAACTTTTCAGAATTATAATAAAGAACATAAGATTTTTATAAATCAAATGTTATGAAAGTTCTCCACCTTCTGTTTGAGAGGTCTACACTCGCTGAAATCTCTTGTCAACTGGTAAGGAGAAATGACTTGCAACAGAATTTGTCCTTAGCAAATTTTCCCATGATGCAACAAACAAGCGAAGACAAGACGAACATTTCACAATCTTTTCAGTTCGCTGAAACATGTTTAAAGGAAGTCCACATCCTGCGCTCGAAGTGTTTTGACATAGCAATTACACAAAGTCTATTGTTTATCAACAGGTGTGCAATATTGCTTCCTATAGGTAAACAAAGAACCTCTATGCAGTTCTTAGAATGAAGGTGATAAGACACTGGGCTCATATAGTCTCTGAATGCGAACATCTTCTGACATGTTCTTACTCAGGAAGTTCTCACAATCTAGTCCATTTAGAACTAGGTCAATCAGATAAGTCATGCTTATTGCACAACACATTGCAAGCTTCATATTAATATTTTCCAGTTCTCCTTAATGATATTATAAATGATTAAATTTAACATGATTTAATTAATATAATACAGAAAAATAATATAATATCCAGGAGTATGTCACACCTCCCCTCTTAAAGAAAGAAAGTTTAAGTACAATGAAAACTTTCTTTAGTCTTTACTTATGGCTACTACATATGTAGCTGTGAGAGTTCGCATTTAGCTGACTCTTAAAAGGGCATCGGCAATTACATTGTCCTTGCCTTAATATGTTTGATGTCCAAGTTGTACCCTTGCATGTTTAAACTCCCTCTTACTCTCTAAAACGAAAGAGTGAAAACCACTCTAAAAGAGTGAAATCTCACTCCAAAAAAGAGCCACCTGAGTGACGCATCTTTTCATTTAAAGTGAGATCACTCTAAATCAAGAGGAAAAAAATCACTCTAAGCAAAAGTGAAGTGGATCCCTCCTTTGTATAGTGAAACTATCACTCTTTTAGGCTGTGGGGGAAAACGAATTCACTCTTTTAGAGTTGTGATGCTAGGGAAATTTTGTATTGGTGAGATATTATTGTATGTTAGGTCATAAATCATAGCATCGTGACATGAATGAATATGTGTGGCGCATCAGTGGCATGATTCAGTGTGAAATGCATGCAACGTTGTGGCATGCATGACGTGCACGATCATGGCATGCCCGTGACTGCATGATTGGGCGTTTGTACATGACAGCCGGCTAGCCTGGCGCAAACTACCGTATTTCCGGGCCGTATTTACGAGTGAGTGGGGGATATTTCAGTAAATAAAATTTAATGCTTATCCTCATTTCTCGTAAATTCTATAATTGTGACGACACATACAATTATACTCACCAGTAAATGTTCTCTTGATTTCTTCAATAATGCAACTTCGGTAACCACTTGCTGACGGGCTCGCCTAACTCGTCCGCAATTGTTCGAGAATAATCACACGATTTGCGGCGGTTCTGTTTGGCTATTAGTTCACTCCAAAAAAGAGCCGTTTCTCACCTTTAGAGCTAAAACCCGCGTCGATAAGAGTTCAGAGGGGGCTTCACTCCGAAGGAAGAGAAGAGTGGCATTTTGAGCCACTCCGGGGTAACAGAGTGTGCTCGGTTAACCCTCGAGTTAAGGTGTCTCGCCTGCATTTCTCGCTCTTTAGAGCTACAAGCCACTCGATTAGAGTTAACTTAAATCAGTCCGAAACCTCAAGTGATTTTTTCACTCTTTCATTTAAGAGATTAGCAATCTCTGATTCTTGTTCTCAATTTTTTGTGGAGAAAAGTGAGTGGTTTTGGTCAGTATACACAAGTATTGGGTGTTTAGGTGCACTCAAATACACTTCAAAGTGCTTTAAGGCTAGGCCAGCAAGGCTACCGCTCCGTTTCAATGGTTGAGTAATAGTTCGCTGATGCCTTATTGAACTTTTCGAAAAGTAGCAAATTGTATGCTCAACCTTTCTCACCCTCTTGTGCGAGTACTGGGCAACACATCCCACATCACTAGCATCTACCATCAACTTGAACTGATCTGAATATCAGGTGCTGTCAGAACTGTGAGCTCATAAGTATGGCCTTAATTTTGTCAAATGCTTCTTGCATGTCAGCAGACCAACAAATTTTGGTATTCATTCGTGAGCAGGTTGGTCATTGGAGGGGCAATACAGACAAATTAGGACAATAACCTGCCATACCCAGAAATCGTCATCATTCTTTCCTATTTTAGTGATGGAAACTTGTCTTTTGCTCTACTTATGGCTTGGATTGGCTTGACCTGCCCTTGACCCACAATGTTGGCCTAAATATTTGACGGTGGCACAACAGAAATCACTCTTTGCTAAATTGAAACAGTAAAGTTGGCTTTGGACAATTGTTCCAAACAATTGCTCATTTGTTTCATGTGATATTCCCATTCTCAGAGGTAAATACAAACTCATCTATATGCCTTCCACAACCATCTACATCAGCATTCCTTGTTTACCAATCTTTAGAACGTATGCGAGAAGCATTTTTCAATCCAAAGGGGCCTCATCTTATACTGGTAAAATCCGTCGTGTTACAAACGCCGAAATTTCTTTTGCTCTTTCTTTCATGTGGAACCTGCTAATCCCTTTAAATAACTCAACTTGCTAACAAATTTGCCATGTCCAATCTTATCAATACAATCATCAATTCTTGTATCGGATACGAGTCTGTCTTGGATTTCAGATTTGTAGGCCCTAAAATCTGTGCACACCCGATATGCCCATCAGTTTCGGTACCATTACACACGGTGACGGACCAATCGCTTGTGGCTGGGTCAATTTTTGTCTGTACCTATAGTCTCCTCGGTTTTAAGATTTTGGCTTTTTCAGTTCATCCTATTTGGGTGTTGTTTGATAGGAGTTGCATCACCCACATCTATTCATGATGCGCCACATTTGTTTTGGTAGGAACATCTGACACCATGATCAAACTTGTCATCAAATGGTAAGTTCATCCTGTTTTGACTTATCCAGGTGACCTATTTTTTGGTTTCCCAATTTGGTTGAGCCATACAGAATTTGTAAGTTTGGGTTGACAACCAGTAGGCATGTCATCACTTGCTTTGTGGTTTCTGAATATCAGTAACATGTACGCCTCGTTTTTACATTATCACCTTGGTCTGAACGGTGACGGCAACGGTTAATTTAGGACTGCTAGTGCACCCCTATCATCATACTTTTCAAGCATATTAATGTGACACAGTTTTTTCTTTGTTTGCGCCTACCTGACGTTTTGACAACATAATTTACATCACTGACCTTTGATGGTCAACCTCATACGGGCCACTGTAGCGGGCCTTGCAATAATGTCCCGAAATTGGGAAATAATACCAAGACATGTCCCCTTTTTCCAATACTCTATTCCGGGCCTTTTTAAGCATACCACTGTTTCATTTGGACTTGGCTGTTTTCAAATGTTTCTCTGCAATTTCCCTGCCCTTGTCAATCTTGACTTAATTCCAGATACATAGTCTAAGATGTTCAATTCATTGTCAGTTTACCATTTTTCTTGAGAGTTAACGGTCATCTGACTTGATGTCCAAACACTATTCAAACGGGCTGATCCTAGTGATTCTTGCTCCGCTTCCCTAGCAGCAACAATTGGAGCTGGACCCCACATCATCCCAATCCTTCGGATATTCTGAACAAAAGGTTTTCATCATATTCTTGAGGGTTGGTGGAACCTTTCCAGTGCGCCTTGGGATTCAGCATGGTACGCGGAAGATTGTACTGCGATCCCTAATTCAATGCATAATCTTCTGAATAGTCCCGGACATGAAATTAGAACCGTGATCTGATTGGCTTGGATTAGGTAGTCCACTAGTGGTAAAAGAACTTATTGCTTCACCATAGTGTGTGCTTTTGATATTTCTCAGTGGTATTGCTTCTGGAAAGCGAGTTGATGCACACATTAAGTCAACAATACTTGTTTCCCGACTTTGTTTTTGGCCAAGGGCCTACACAATCAATCATAATTCCGTTAGTTGAATGGCTCCCTATAAATGCTGAGACTTGGAGAACAACACTTCTAAAAACCGGTTTTGATTTCCAGGGAAAAATATTTATGTCATTCCAATTTTTAATACCATAATTATCATGTTGACGTTTTTTTGTCAGCGTACTGAGGACTTTTTTACGGTGACCTTGTTTGAAAAGCTAAATTCATGGAAAAACGACCCTCAGTTTTTTTGACCCAAAATTTTAATTTTGACCACAAATTACAATTTTTGACAAAATTGTGTCACATAGTCAGAATTCGTGTACCAAGTTGCAATAAATATATGTAAACGATGGTGCTGATTCCAGCAAAATGCCGTTATTGACTCTACGCATGACATTATGTCCAATATTTAATTTTTTGTCCAAATCAGTCTTGGTGACCATGAATTGAAAATTCATATTTACCTAAGGAAGAATTCTGAATCTAAATAAAACCATCGTAATTTATTAACCTACTGTATGATCTTTTTGGCTACGTTGGGCTTGTTTGGTCTATTTCCTCTCTTTTAGGGGTTAGATCATATCTTGGTTCCAATTCTGGTTGTTTTAGGCATTATACATGGAATAATATCAGTTTCTATGATTTACAGGTTTAACTTGGATATGATTAAATAAACATTAAAGGCACTACCAGTGATTTGCTCGATCAGAAAATCGAAAAAATTATCAAAAATCAGATTTGTGCATATCATAACATACCCTACAAGTGATAATATCAAAAGCAACCTAATAAGTTCAAAAGCGGATATTTTGTCACTACTGTCCGTACGGACACTTACTACAACACGTAATTGAATGGAGATTCATATCGTTGAATATTGCTGTTTTCTTACTTTTCTATCAATTTTTCAATGGGAAAACATAACTTATGAGAATTCTACAGACTTATGCTTCACTTTTAAGCTATTCCTGCAAATTTCAAAATTTGGGTGGATCACTGATAGTGTCTTTAAATAAATATGATTCGCTGAGTGTCCAATAATCGAACTTAATTCATTCCCCTTTAAACCATTAGGAAGATGAAATTGAATAATGCCAACAAAAAGCCCTCCCAGCTAGAACCATGCACATCGGGTCACTATTGCTGGTTTTCCTTCCAATTAAAATCCTCATAATATAGCTTTACTGTTTATTTGAAAATGTACTGTTTCTAATAATGATGGACATAAAACGTGTTTTTTCATTAAGGATTTCCACACAAATATGAGGATATCAAGCATTGCTGCAGACGGGAAAGGATAAAGAGAACCCGAAATAAACAAGGGAATGGGGAAGAGAAAGAAAGAGTCATGGAGAGATATATAGTGAGAGTTGAGAATGAATCATTGGGTGGTTATAGAGAATAGGAAGAGAGATATGGAGAGACGGAAAGAGAGGTAAGAGAGAGCAAGGGCGTATGAAAAATGGGAAAAGGGATAACTTACCCACTGTTGACTGTATGGACTGCTTCATTTACATCAATAACGTTAATTGTCACAGATGTGTAAAAGGTGGAAAAATGAGAGGGATAAGTAGAACAATGGTAAAAGTAGGAAAGGAGAAAGGAAAAGTGAATGGGAAGGGAAAACGGCTGAGAGTCAGAGAGAGGGATGAGGAAATGATTTGGAAGACAGGAAGGAAAAGGGGTGGGATAAGGAGGAAGGGGAGAAATAGAATGGAGGTATATAGAAGGGAAAGGAGAGAGGTGAGGAGGCGAGATGGCTGATAACCCAATTAAAGTGGGTGGCTGGATTTAACATTTAATATTGATGAAATGGGAAGGAGGGTTATAGGGTTACAACGGCCATGTTGGCAGCCATCTTGGAATTTGACACCGGATCAAATTAAAACAGGTTGGGATTGTTTGGAAGAACTTGATCTTATGGATTTAAAGCGAATTGGGTGGTTCTAGGCACCATTTTGAATCGTAAAATTGGTCAATTTCTGTTACTCTGGATTTTTGGCACCACTCGGCATTGGATTCTCCATACTTGCATACTTGAAAATGGTCAAAAATGATGAGAAACCAAAATGGTATTCATTCCTACCGTGGGTCAGTTATACTGTTTTTTTTTTTTTTTTTTTTTAACATTTAATATTGATGAAATGGGAAGGAGGCTTATAGGGTTACAACGGCCATGTTGGCTGCCATCTTGGAATTTGACACCGGATCAAATTAAAACAGGTTGGGATTGTTTGGAAGAACTTGATCTTATAATAAATAAAGATAACTTCAAGCAAATAGCTTGTTATAATGACGATTAAATTATATAATCATATTTTAGAGTAATGTATGGATTTAAAGCGAATTGGGGGGTTCTAGGCACCATTTTGAATCGTAAAGTTGGTCCATTTCTGTTAATCTGGATTTTTGGCACCACTCGGCATTGGATTCTCCATACTTGCATACTTGAAAATGGTCAAAAATGATGAGAAACCAAAATGGTATTCATTCCTACCGTGGGTCAGTTATACTGTAAATATCTCAGATCTCAACCAATCTATATATTCTAGATAGACACCGAATGGGCAGTAATACGTCAGAGTTCTGTCAATAATAAACAAGTTATGGATTCAAAATACATTCATACATTTATCAATGTTTACTTCCAATATATAAGTGAAGTCACCGGCAATATAGCACTGCTTATGAAGAATTGTGGATATACAAAGGTACATCACTACGATTTTTGTGAGGAGTATGAAACAAAGTATCCAATAAAATAGTATTAGATCGATCATCCTTGACCCTCGTTTCAGAAACGACAATAACAGAAAACATTTGATGTATAGTGTTTAGAGGTTAATGGCTGAATATTTTAGGTTCGAGTGCATTGGCCAAAAATCAATGTACGTACGCTCAATTTGACGACGAATAATAGCACAAGCCCCGCAAGGGCGTGTGCCATTATTGATTTTTGCCAATGCACGAGAAACTAAAAATATACAGATGACATTAACCTAATTCATAAACGTTATTACAGCAGACATTTTAAAAAGAAAAATATGATTATGTCATGAAATCCAATGCAGTAATATAACGAAACGATGTACACCCACCCATGAAATGACTCAATCCAACGTCCCGCGCAAACATTCTAAGCACTCCGCGTACGATCATTAATATACGCACCGTGCAATGACAAATATCAATGCATGATTTTTTTTCAATTTTCATTAATTGATATGAATTTTAATGGATGAGAATTGATATGAAAAAGATAGGGAGTAATGAAAACTCCCCATTATTGTTGGATGGATACAGCAGAGTTTAAGACATTATCGAAAAGAAAATGTTTATTGTTTTAAAGCTTAACATATTGTTTATTTAACACAGTGTAGTTTAATACCAGAAAGGGATTGATGGCTTTAGACTGTTAGAAATCAGATTAAACTTGCAAGACTCAGTGGCGCGGCGTAACCAGCGGGGTGGGGTGGGGGAGGGGGAAAACTGCCCCCCGACAACTAAAATGGGGACAGAGAAGCGAAAATGGGGAGGGACGAGAAAAAGGAGATAAGGGAAGGGGAAAGAGAGGCAGAAAGAGAAGGAAAGGGGACAGAGAAGGGAAAGAGGAAAGGAGAAAGAAGAAAAGAGGAAGGAGGGAGAGAAAGAGAAGGGAAAAGGGAGGAAAGGTGAGAAAAAAGGAAAAGGGAGAGAGAAGACAGAGGGGAAGGAGGGATTTATTGTAGCTTCAAACGAATTTATTGTGAAATTTGTCCTCTGAAACTTTGTCCTCCTTTTTTACCTTTTAAGTTGGCAAACCCAGGAGCTTTCGGAGGCTTCGCCCCGGAACCCCACCAGGGACCCTAAGGCGGGCCCCTGGACCTCAACCGTGTAGGCCTTCGCGGCAAGACGGCTCCCAAGCTGGTACCGCAATGGGGAACTCTTATGAGCCCCCCCCCCCCCCCAGTGGAGGTTTGGACGCTCGCCTGGCGAGACTGTAAGGAAAAATAACGTAATTTGACATATCTTTCTTGATTTGGGAAAGTGATAATAGACATTATTTCAAGATTGGTTCACATCACGTATACACTGGACAAAGGCACCCGTATAGAGATATTTCAATAGACAACGCCTAAATGTTACTTTCAAACAACTCTGTCTAAACTATTCTGGTGGACGAATCTCTTGCCTTTGAGTCTTCTTAAAACATATTCTGTCCAGTAAGGAAAATGAAAAGAAGCCAAAAAGTCAATGTGTTCTAAATGTTAATTCAAAAAAGGGGGAAATACTATAGTAGATGTCAAATCAGTGAGGGTTCTCGCATATTTCCATGGGGTGGAATTGATGTGAGGGTTAAATACATGGCGATGTGGAGAGCTAGGTATCTTTGCCATTTACAACACTATTGTTTCTGGTAAAACGTTGCTGCACGGAATTCAGTACTGAAAGTCTTACCAAAAGGGTATGGTACGGATAAAAGTTATTCAAAATGGAATAAGAAAAGTTTACAAAATGGTATGTTAATGATCAAAGACTAATGCCATGGTTGTCCGGGATGGCAAGGAACTTATAATCGCTTTGCGCTATATTTTATAAGGATATGTGTTCCAAATAAAACCTTAGTTTGAGGCAAGAAGCTCAAATGTGTGTGGGTAATTAATATGACACGAAGAATTTTTAAACTTCTACCACACCAACAACTGACCATCCAGGTTTGAACCTGGGACCTTCGGTTTACTAGTCCGAGCTCTACCAACTGAGCTAATAAGTCATATGGGAAAGAACAGTGATGTTGTTCTGTAGGCCTTCGTCCAAGCCTTTTTCCTCTACTTAGCTTCTACCAAAGAAGCGTGGATGTAATTTTAGAGGAACATAATCAATATGGAAACCAATTCCGATTGCTAACATAATATGAACCCTCCGATTAATTAGCAAGCGGTAAATTCCCACAAAAATATAAAACACATCTGTAGACTAATAGGCATTCTGTTTACCTCGTATGTACGGCGTACGCGATTTGTCAATACGGGTCGCGTGCCATGTATAAACCGGCGTTTAGCATGGCCGTCGTAACGAACGCCGAAAGTGTTAAGAATCATGTAATTTCAGTCCGAATTTGACGTTTATTGATTTATATTTGTCAGTAATAGTCTATCGAAAGTACGATAAACATATCGGGGTAATGTCCTCATCATAAACCCACGTTCCAGAGTTCATACCCAAAATCCCTAGACTTAACTCCTAATTGACTAACGTTCGTAAATTTACGAAGATTTCTAACAAGGTTAGAGCTCCTCCCCGCAGTCATTCACGCCGTGCCATTAAAGAGATACTGGCATTTGAAAATTAGTGCGCCCTTCAGGTGTAACCCAGACAGCACTCGGTGGTTGGGGTCCATGTTGGCTAGTGTTGATGTTTCATTCATGTCCCTGTATTTGGCTTTTATATTGGATAATATGGCCAAGGATAGGCCAATTTGACCATATAATTTTAACAGTGATTTGAAACTATACTTGGTTACTCCAGGTTGGTAAACATGAGTAGAAAATAATCTTTCCCCTAGAGGCATCCAAATGGACGGCTGCGCTTTCGACACTCTATCGAATGCCATCATCAGAGCAACTAAACAAGTCATGATGTTGCACCTATATACACCAGTGAATAACGGGGGGAGAACAATAAGAGATTATCAAAGCATACCCCAGTAAATTCAAGTTTCCGGTCAATTGGTCGAGATGCATCCTTTGAAAATAGTCTATAACCCCATTCAGGAGTAATTTCTGCTCTTTGTCCCTATTGAATTTGTTAGGGGTAGACTTGATGTACAAAGCTTCCATGATTTTCCTTTCAGTCATTTATGTTCCTGTCCAGAATTGTGTCTTGTCCCAGTCAAGTTATGTTGGTCGTGTTTCCACACATGCTCGGCGATAGCCGATTTTTTGTGTGTTGCCCATCTGAGTCGCTTTCGGTTCGTGGGTCGTTTCTCTTTTTCAATGATTGCCGGTTTCGACCATGTACACTTGTCACATGATACACAAGGAATCGAATAGATAACTCAGGTTGGAAGTTCTTGGCTGGGTCTTCAGGGTGTACTAGTATTTGTCCGGAGAGTGTTAGTAGTCATGAAAATACAACCCGTGATTCTTCTTCTTCTGTAAACTTTGGCGAATAGCCTCAGAAGCCCCGATACGTCTGTAAAAATAACTGTAGCGGCGTTTGGGATTACGATCATTTGTAGAGCTGGTAATAGACAGTATCGGCGCTGTTCGCGAAGTGAAGTCCATGGTAACACAACGTGAAGGGTAATTGTTCATCTTCAAAGCCGTGTTGTATGTGAGCCTTTTCATCACCTTCCTTTTTCCTAGTGTTCCACGGAACATTGTCAGCACGTTTGGCTGACACTGGATTGGTGAGAGTCAAAATTATTGGTCGGTGTGGGTCTTCGTGCGAAAGACAGTCGTGTCAAGAGTAAGTCAGGTTTCCTCCTCCTCTTAACCAAAACATCGAGGAAAGCGGTCTGTGTCCGTTGGTCTCTCTTCACGAGTGAATTTGACTGACTCCTTGCGAAAACTGTTGAGATGGTCAAAGAAAGTGACGTTAATATGGTCTCGATCTTATAACAAAATGTATCGTCCACTTAACGTTTCCATATGCGCGGAGGATTCGGTGCGGGGCAGAAGGGCTTCATTGCTCAAAGGACTCCATAAACCGGTTAGCCCTGGTGGGGAAAAAACGGGAGAGAACCCATCGGTAGCCATCAGTTGGGAGTATAGGTCACTTTCAAACATGAAGTATGTGTTAGTCAACACAAAAACTCCCAACATCCCGTTTCACGTCAGCGTGTGGAGGGATAGGGTGTCCTATCAACGTGTCGCGTCATCTTTGATACGGTCATGGTAATGTCAGTGGCTTCATTCGAGGAACAGATGTGGAATAGCGATTCCACAATCAAAGGATACTGCATCTCCGAGTCTTGAGGGTCACGTAGAGTAGATTGAACGTAAGCGAAATCAGCGGGGGGGTTTCCTTTTTCACATGGTGCTGTCTGGCTTTCGGTCAGAGTGAAGTATGTAGGTCATCCTGGCTATCTTGTACGTCGGGAGAGCCAATAGTCCGAAAAACAATGGCACAGGGGGACACCACTTTGTGTACCTTGGGAGTCCATAGAACCTTAGGAGCTTGGACTCTTAGAGGGCACCACTCTCCATAGTCTTGACTATCGATAGTCTTTATCGTTGTCGCGGAGTCTCCTGAGGAACAGTCCAATGTCACGCTCGGCGAGTTTCTGGGTCGGATCACGTTTGAGTCGGGTGTAGCTAGTGGAGCTGCCGAAGCTGCGTGCACTTATCCGAGGTAAGCACCCTTGGGGAGAATAAACAGAATGTTATTGCCCATCCCGAGTTGGGTGACGGGCTATGTTTAGCTCGGTTAATTCATCATGACAGGTTCACCGTGATTACAGTACGGTTATCCTCTTGTAACCATAAGCTAGTGTGGTTGTCGTTTATCCAGTGACTTATTCGAGTCCTTCCAACTCCCTGGTGGCGTAGTGAGTGGCAGCGTCGGACTTTTCAGTTCCACGCATCTCAGCTGAGTAAAGCAGAAATCTATGGAATTTACAGTGATTTCAAAAGCCAACTTACTCTTTGTTTTTGATTTCACAAGCAGGTGAGCGACCAGCCAGCTGAGCTGTAGCTGATGGTGTATACAACTGACTTATAGAATTCTTGCAAGAGTGGAAATTGTATTTCAATAGAGATGGAAACCACACCGTGACCCCAAAACAGTGGTCTCTTAGCAAAAAATGAGTAATCTTTGAAAGCTGGAAGCAATAACCTTCAGTACCACTTTGTGCCTTGATCCTAACTGGCTCCTTCCTTATATGTTGATGATGCCAAGTGGGAGAAAAGACCAAAGCATCCCCTGTGTGGATTCACAAATGATGGTGATCAGGTCCCCGAGGCCAAAGCGCCTTACTGCCCAACAGAAAGTTGCTATGCTTGAGTTAATGCTAGGCACCCAAATCGCCAACTATTGCCCCCCCAAGTTATATTCTCGCAAGAGCCATTTGCAAAACAGCACTTGCCCATTTGGCAATCAATTCGCCCCTTGCATTATGGATTCCAGTCCACCGGAGTCCATTTCCTTGATTTTGCAGCAATACGTCTCAATGCTGATGAACGCCCTGAAGATCTTTATCAGCGCATAATGGCATTGTGAACGCTACTCTCCTCGGCCAGTTGGTGGTGGAATACTCCTCATTGTCAAGCGATTACCGAAGACGAAGAGCTTACTCCCTCACTCGAGCACTTTGTCGTCCTGACATGGTTCGTCTTGATTCTAGCGCCCTTCCACGGCTCGCAAGCCAACGCCGCAACGGACTGAACTTCGTCACGCACGCTTGGCTTCCATCAAACCTAGAAATATCCAGGCCCTCGACTCACTACTCGAGGAGCTTCACCCTCTGACGATGCTCGAGCTATGCGCACCGTCACAACCACGCCCACAATTCCCCCGCCAGAGTGCGCAAACAGCCTCACACAAGCGAGAAGTCAAAATTGTCCAAATTTAGTGCTCTCCAATGAAGAATTTGGCTGAAGTTTTTGACCCTACATTCCCTGGATACAATGGCGCTGCCAGTCCCTTTTAAAGCTGTTGTTAATATGGGGCCAGTCCAGCCACCACAACGCAAAGGCCGAACTTCCAGTATGCCCATGATAAACTCCAGGAACTGCCAACACACGTGATGAGCTTGAAAATCTTGGGGTCTTTGAACGGCCAGAAGATGTCGGATTGCAGTTGAGTACCTCAACCCCTACATTCTTGGTAAGAAGCACATTGGGGTTTTCGTTTAGTTACTTGCATCGCGATGTAGGCAGGTACAGCAAACCCCAGCTTACTTATGCCTGATGTGGATTCTACCTTACGTAAGCTTGCTAAGTGGAAGTACCTTATAGAAAACTGAACCCTCACCAGTGCCTTCTACCAGATGCCCCTCATAACAGTCTATGAAATACGGTGGTGTAGCTACTCCATTCGTGGCGTCGTGTATACACAAGATCCGCAATGGGTATGCCTGGTTCGGAAACGGCACGTGAAGAGCTAATGTGCCGTGTTCTCGGTGATCTCTGGAGAAGGGTGTGGTTGCAAAGCTTGCTGATGATTTGACGCGGATGTGACACCATTGATGAGCTGTGGCATTATTGGAGATTAGTCTGAATTTCTGCTACAAATGTCATCTGAGTCCTTTCTGCATACAAGACGGTTATTTGTCCCAAGGAGTACTGTCATCTTAGGCTAGGATATGGTCAATGGAAAAACTCTTCAGGCCAGTCCACACCGTGTGGCTACGCTTTCAAGTTGTGCACCCCCAGAAATGGCGGTTGGAATGAAGATCATTCATTGGTGCATTTCAAAGTCTTGGCTCGCGTAATTCCTGATTGTGCTCGACTTTTGGCCCCCATAGATGATGTGGTTAGCAGGCCGGCAGACACAAGAAAAATCACATGGTCTGAGGACCTCTCTGCTGCCGTCAAGACTGCTCAAGATGCCATAAACTCCCACACGTTACTAATAACCTTCCACGCCCCGATATGACCAACTTGGGTTGTTACTGATGGCTCTGTCAAAGAAGCAGAGTATTGGTTCAACTTGTATATAAAACCCGCAATGGCGACCACACCCTGCTGGATTCTTCAGTGCCAAGTTGCGTGGATCGCCAACCCATCTGGCTACCATGTGAAGTTGAAGCCTAGTATATTCGGCATCTACCAAGCAATTCAGTCCTTTCATTATTCAATCCAAACACCATGCTTGTATACTTACTGATAGTAAGCCATCTGTGTGCAGGCCTTGATAAGCTTTGCCGTGGAGAAAGTTTCCGCCAGCCCTCGGGTGTCCACATTTTTGTCCACCAGTTAGCCGTTATCAAGTGACAGTTCGTCATGTCTCTGGATCAGCAACATTCCATCTGATTTTCGCCAGCCGCAATGCTCCGGATTGCCCAGACCCAAACGCCAGATTTGCAGCTTTGTTAAACATGAAGAGGAGTCTACAGTCTAAGCATTTCTGCCTCAGACGTCATCTCAGGCACTGCTAAGACTCCCGTTCACCCGCCGAGCTGCTTGGTTCATCCATTCAGTTGGGAATGTTCTGACTTACGTAAAACCCATGCTCACTTGGTCCATGGCACACACGGCCATCAAAGAACAGGACACTCATGTCCAGATGTAGAAAAACGATACCTACAAGTTGCTTCCATTGCCAAGGACGGTCTGTTGGTCGTCCGCGTGACCAGCCACTGTCCCAACACGCGGGGGTATTATTGTTCCTCGCCAAGTTCTGATTGGCCTCCTTACTGCCCTGCACAATCAGTTAGACCATCCCAGTCGTCACCAGCTAAGTTCTATGACCCGCCCGATTTTCATACGCCTTGGACATGGACAAGGTCTATTGAGCAGTGGTGACATCCTGTGCATCACTGTGCATCCATTCCACAACACTCCAACACGCTGATCAGGCAGTCCACAGGAGATCCTCCTGAAGCTGTTGGCGTTCATTTTCAGCAGATGTCCTTAAGCATAACCGCCAGTTGATCCTTATCTGCGGGAAAACATCCACGTCATGCACACGTCGGCCTTGTGGATATAACGAACATCATGCAACGCTTCGTGATGCCTTGATCCGCCCATCTGCATAGAAATGCGTCCAATGGATGGGCCACCGGCTGTCATTCGTATTGATCCCGCACCTGGTTTCTCACGCTCTTGTCGTGATGAGCCCTCAGGCAATATGCATTAGCATTGAGGTGGACGCGTCATCAAGAATGTAAAACAAGAATCCCATAGCAGAGAAGGAAGTTCGCGAATTGAGGATGAACTGTTACGCCAGGACCCACGCAGGACCCTCTCACACTCTCACTCGCCACAGCATGTCTAAATTCTCGTATTAGGTCACGCGGTCTCTCGTCACGTGAGAGTGTGGTTCTCAACGGGATCAGTTCACAAACAAGCAAATACCTTTCTCTGACCACCAGATAATCCAGTCCCAACATCAGAAGCGATCAGCAAACCACCCATAGTGAAAAGTAAAAGGCACCCTTAGGATCAGTGCCCCCCCCCACTCCGTGGAAGGGTGACCTAGGGTACTGTATTCAGGACCGCGACAATCAGTGCCAGGAACAGAGATTTGGTCACAATTCCGTCGAGGACATGTGGTTGTAATGTTCGCAAGATTTGTTGGATCTCAGTTGAGGAAATACTTCGTATCGTTATCAAAACGTCAGAATGCTATAAGGTTCCCAAGTCACTTTGAGCACAACCACAAACTCATCCGGTTGGATCATCCCCAGCATCAGTTGACACACACAGTGAGGACATCTTATGTTGAGCCCATGCCAAAGCCCCCGACTCCACGTGCTTATTCCATCTTTACCAGCCAGTTCTACAGAAGATCTCAGTTACTAGTACCTTACCCAAGAACCATGAAAGCCAGCAGCTGGAGCTCAGTAAACAGTTAGGGGCTGCAGACAGGATCAAGATTACTAGCTCCTATGAATAGTGGAAACCTAGAGACAGCACCTCATAGCTTGCCAAAGGACGTTCTGGACGTCAGCGTAAACTTCCTATGCACCTTGAAGATTTTGCTTTGGATTAGTTGTGTTCCACAGAAGCTAGCTTGATTTTATTAAGTAAGGGGCAGAATAATCACAAAGGCTGGAGGGTAGTCTACCCCTGTGAAGGCCTTAAGTTTTGAAAACTTTGGTCATTTGAACTGGACTAGCGTACTTTTTCCATCATTTGGTGACCTTTGAGCAGTGACTCTATCATTTTGTGAATTTGCGCAATGACTCTAGTGTTTTTGTAGTATGAGCATATAATGACTTTATATTATTATATGCCTTTTTCTCCCACCTTTTTGAAGGGAAAAGAAAAGGTTGGTTACGCCAGCCAGTTGTGTTATTGCCCACCCTGTTGGGTGACGGGCTATGTTTAGCTCTGGTTCATTCATTCATTGCCAGTTTCACGTTGATACAGTAACGTGTTATCTTCTTGTAATAAGTTGGTTGGTCGGTATCCAGTGACTTAGAGTACCTCCAACTCCCTTTGTGGCGGTTTAGCACGTCAGCAGGGAGAATCTGAATAGAGTCATCCCTCTTAAGTTCCCTAAGAGCCCGATGCTCATTAACAGAAATGTTAGATCGAGGGGCTGCAGCGTTCTTCAAAATGGAAGTCAAAGCACTACGTGTTTCTTTACGGTCGTCTTTGCCCAGATACTTCAGTTTCGATTCGATAGCAGCCACTATCTGAAGTTGGGGCACTTTCTTCGGAGGAACAGCGAAATAAAGATTCGCGTGCCGCAGCCGAGTTTCTGCTTCAGATAGGTTGTGCGGTGGGATAAATTCAGCACCCATCTTTCATCATCGGAAGGCAGGTCTAGAATGCGTCGAAGGAACCGATTCCTTCTTTCAACAGTCTATTAAATTTGCCAATCTGCCTAGTCTTAGCTTTCGGCAAATTCTCGCTGAAAAAGTACGTCAGTATTCCTCTCAACTGGTTTGTTGTGAGGACCAGCTTTGAGGTTTTTCGCGCATGTCAGTCCACTAGCAGTAGTCAAAGCAGAACATTTCCTTTGGTTGATAGCCACACGGCATTGGAAAAGTCGGAAGCAAAGATCGACGAGCAAGTCCCCAAGCTGTATGCGAATGAACTGGCGATCAGTTGTAGGTCTTTGGAAGAAACAGTGAGTGAACAACGAACATAAAGTCAAATGATTTTTGTAATGCCACGTCGCGTACGGTGTCAGGCGAGCAACATCTTGCTGTACTTTAAGTAATTATTCCTATAGCCTACCAGAATATATACAAAAAAGTCTTTTTTTATAATTTTTCAAGGTTAATAGGAATGGTCATGCATATTAAGTCTCTTACTAAACAAACAAAGCCAGCCCATACCCCGGTGATAAGGTATACACGTAGGCCCGGGTGTAACACAGATGTTGTTACAACCATAAGCTTTGCTTGCAATCGCTATCAAATACAAATGTAGTGCTTGACTTTGGACTTTCTGCGACATGAACACGGCCATGGTTTGGCAATATCATTTCGCTAATGAATGCAGACTATTTGCTCATTGATGTTTTCAGTGTGGTTGTATGTCCATTGTGTTAATATTACAGATTATTACAAACCCTGAATAGAGGCCGCAAGCACTGTTCAGCAGAAGATCAAGAATCATTTGACCTTTTCTTTCAGGGTAAAGGATAGTGTCAAATCACTTTTTAATTAAAGGCACTATCAGTTGATTTGATAAATTCAGCAAATCGAAAAAAATCATCAAAATCAGATGTTTGCATGTTTGTAACAAGTAAATGGATCCTAACATACCTGCAAATGATAGGACCAGAAGCACCTAATAAGGACAACATCGGAAAGTTAGTCATTACTGTCCGTTCTGACAGACATAACTACAACACGTAATTGAATGGAGAGTCCCTATCATTAGAACACTGCCGTTTTCTCCTTTTCTGTAAATTTTTCAGTTGGAAAAAGTTAACTTCTGAGAATTCCACAGACTATCCGTCACTTTTAAGCTATTCCTGCAAAATAATAGAATTTTGACCTCTTTCGGATAAATCACTGATAGTGTCTTTAATGCTCTGTAGTCAAACTTGCATATGTTAGTTTTTTCTTGATGAGTAGCATTTATCTCTAAAGAGGGGTGTGCTCTGAAAACATCTAACAACATGAACAAGTATGTAAATAAGGAATGACCTTAGACACATGCACTAGAAGCATTGTAGAGTAACTAATGAA